>ML806576.1:168430-188895 GCA_009831015.1 Picea engelmannii | reverse complement strand
ATGAAAATGTCTCCTTGGTATATATAGGAGACTAGGAGGTTTTAATGGCCTAAAGCCGACATAAATAAAATAACATTACTAATCTAAATCACAACTAATGGCCTAAAGCCGACATAAATAAAATAGCATTACTAATCTAATATTCCCCAATTAAGTGGTAATGAGCCAATATTAGGGCTTAACAGACTGCGGTGATTAGGCATTTCTGCACTGTACCTTATGGATGGTCTGGGAAGACCTTCTAAAAAAAAGTTTTGTAGAAGAGGGGGCTAGTCACTTTTCTCATGAAGAAAGGTTCTTTTGGAAGCCTGAACACATGCTGTAGAAACATCACCAGGGTGACTAAAATAATGTGTAACAAAATCCCCCCCAAAGTATGAGGCTAGAAATCGTGACAGCTGAATTACTTTGTAGAATATGTGTGTGTGTCGGAAACAAGGAGTGCACCAATCAGAAACCTGCAAACAACCAATCATCTGCGCAATATTATACCATCATTGAGGTAGGAATTCCCATTCTCAGATGACAAGTGATTTAAATCATAAATTTCAGTCATGGCCACCAATCATACATTGTGGATCCATGTCATCAAGATTCTACATAGCCACTAGGAATACACTCTAGATCTATGATTTGGTTACCAATTACTACAGTGATGTCTGGGGAAACAATCGATAGTTCGATCCATGCGCAAAGGCAAGGTATCTAGCCCAAAATTAACTTGAAAGGATTACACTCATCATTGTGGGTATACCTTCAAGCGACCCCCATAATATGCACAATCTCTACACCAAGACCAAAAAAATAGGGTGAGTAACTTTGGTAGTCTCAATGTGACCTTGGGTTTGAACCTTGTGTGAGAAGGGCTTCCCAGGAAAAAATGTGGCAAGTGGATTTTACCGCTCCCTAACGCAAGATTCTATGTTTGTTTGCAGCTTTGGAAATTTATCTTTCACACCTATTCCAAAGCCCTACAACTAATCTAATGTAGGTTTTATACCAACAAATATAAAAATGTCTAATCAATTTTTATAAGAATTTTATTTTTAAGGTTGTTTTTACTCAAGAGGAAAATGGCGTGGACTAAATGATGTTTTGACCGACTCTAAACAATGCAAAGAAATGAGAATGCAAATATTTCACTTCGATGAAAGCTATATTATGAGAAGGAGAAAATGTTTATCATTCTCATATACACAATGTCCCAAAATTTTATTAAACTCATCAATATCAATATTCTCAATAAATGAGCAAAAGAGACTATACACCAATACACAATTCTTGCCCCCCCCCAAAAAATGCCAAAAAATGCCAAAAATCATGCAATTTCGCTACTTCAAATGCAAAGATACCCCCAATCTAATGCAAAGCAAGAAAGTAAAACTTGTAAAATGTTGAATAAGGGATTGCAATCCTTGAAAGCCAATCAACAACAAGTCTTACACTCAGAAAAAAGTCAAATGATGGCACCAAAATTTCTTCCCAGGTGATCAAAGAAAAACTAGGAGTCAAAAGACAAAAATACCTAATCCAAAAATTTTATAGGCAACGTTGCAACCCAACAGTAGGGTACAATGTGGCGATTTGAGGTTTCTGTAGGATAGATATGGGTAGGGTGCAGAGGTTCCACACTGGTCTAAGTAGGAAGGGTGTGACAATCAAGGGACGTCACAAGCTTCATATGGGATGCAGTGTGGCTATCTCTATAAACAAAGACAAATTAAAAAAAGGACAAAGAGTCTAAATGAACTTTCAGATCCAGAGAGTCTGGATGGATCCCCCACTAACTCAGAGATTGGATTAAAATAAAAGGAGGTAGGCTAAATTCAAATGGACAAAAAAAACCGAAAAATAGGTCGTATCCCTAGTACAGTCGCCAATTTTGTTATTGGATAAATCGGTGAATGCAGACATAAAATGATCTCCCTAGATCCACCTGGATCTAGAACAAAACAAGACAAGACATGACACTTTCCCTAAGATTTAATCATTGAATTTACTATCAAACAAGAGATGAGTGACATACCTTTGAATATCTCTTCCTTATGTCTTTGTTGTCCCTGCTCCACTTCAGTGCTCTTGTGATATTGGATTTGCAATGAAACACAAACCAACCAAAGTGAAAACAACATTAGTATATTCAATGAAAACTTATACATGTGATCAAGGAGTCATGTAATAAAATGAGAATGATTTTATGGGAAAGAAACATGCCATTGTATCATATTAAGTAAAAGTGGAAGATACAACCAAACAACCTTGATGTTGCAAGGTTCCCTTTCAATGGTCCTTTGCTCCAACACACACACTTGCTCCAAGCTTGCATGAAGAAGGTCCACAATAATTTGATGGACCAATGAAGACCTCAAGCATAAATTGAAATAGAATCCCTCACACAATTCTCAGCCTATTATTTCATTAATTCCTTTCTTACTTGTTTGCTTTCTTGCTTAACCTTTTCCATGAGAAAGACATCATTATATAGGAGAAAGAGAGATGGTTAAAGAGATTAGGATGATCCCACCAAATTAGAGAAGTGAGTAGGACCCCAACCATATGGATTCTACCTCATATTCTAGAAGATCCCTTCTAGAACTTTTGTGAACTTTGACCTTTTCTCAGTCTTTCAACGTTGCCGCACCTTGGCTATAGTGCAGCTAGCGGAAATGTCGCAAGCCAGTTTCATGACAGCCTGTGGCGATCAAGAATTTCTGCATTGTACCTTATGGTTGGCCTGCGATAGCCTTCTAAAACCAATTTTTGTAGAAGAGGGAGCTAGTCACTTTTCTCATGAAGAAAGGTTCTTTTGGAAGCCTGAACACATGTTGTAGAAACATCACCAGGGTGCCAAAATAATGTGTAACAAGGTACCCCCCCTGGAAGCACCCCCCTTGTGTATTTATAACCAATAAGAAATAACAACATACAATGCGATGATAAGAGTAAAAGAAATAATAAGATAAGAAAGGATAGAAGATACGACTGAAGAATATGACGAAGTCAACAATACTTTGTGAGGGATATTGTTAGTACCAATATCCCTGACACTAAAAAGAGGACACAATCCTAGATTGAGGATGGTGAATCAAGATACAAATATGAGGCTACCCATGTTCCATGGGATGAGTAAGGATGGTGGAGAACAACATTTTTTTACGTGTGAGGCTATATGGTATGTGAAGAGGATCACAGATGAAGCATTAAAGATTGCACAGTTGGAGATCACTTTCAGGGACAGATCCCTGACATGGTACATGATGTACAAGGCCACTACACCAATGAGATAGACAAGGCCCCTGAAATAAATTAAGAGAGATCTACTTAAGGAGTTCTATAAACTTAAGTCAGAATCTCAATGAATTACAAAGATTAAGGATATCAAGAAACAACTAGGATAAATTGTGTGGGATTATGATCAACGGTTCAAGATCTTATTGGATAGGTTGATGTTCTATATCCAGGATATTCAATGCAAAGAATGGTTCATTGCAGGTCTACTTCCCCATATCTGAGTCTCACTTACCCAAAAAAATGTGACTACTCATGCAGAGGCGATGGAGATTTTGATGCACCTAGAGACTACACCAGGAGGTGGAGAAACATTAGCAGGTTTGGCACAGGTGCAGTCCCAACTTGCCAATGTCACAATTCAGTTTCAAGATATGGTGAAGGAGATGGTGGTGCATGAGAACGTATGTTGTAATACATTCCAATTGAAAGGTCACCACAAGGATGGATTTCCTACATTGGGAAATTATCTGGCGATGGGTGTGTTGAATCCATTTTTTACTAGGCCTCAGACATAATGGTGTGATATTTGTAGACAGTGGGGACATATACCACCCCACTTACCAACAATGGAGAAATTTCATAAGACTCACCATAATCCATTTTGTAAATTCTGCAAATATGTGGGGCACGATGTGAACAATTGCTGGTCACTTCAGTTGATGCGGGACCACACCCATGATGTCTTCTAGGTTTAGGAAGAGAAAAAGGGTGGTGATCATGGAGGTGTTGAGAGAGGTGAATACCAAGGAGTTCCTAGGGATGGATATGGATGTGGCTGAGGATGAGGATTTGGAGGGAGTGGAGGAAGAACCCCCAAATGTTTTAACTGTGGTAAGATAGGATATGTTGTGAGTTTTTGTAGTAAACCATGTGTTCTCTGTGGGTATTTCTATAGTACTAAACATGTCATAGAGGATTGTCCTAAATTATTTAAGAAGTGGGAAGAGAATATGGCACACTGCAACATGGGGACTACAATGTCACATGAGAATCAAAATAAGTATGAAGAAGTTGATGTGCGGGTGATAACCCAAGGCGGAGCGAAGACAGGAATGGACTTTGAACATGGAAAAAGCTCGATCCAAAGAATGGAGGGGAAGATCATAAAGGAAACACAACTTCCCCCTAAGTTTGATGCTACATGAAAAAATCAATTTTTGTGCGACTCATAAAGGGCCCTAGAAAAAGAAAGAGTGTGGGAAGAGTTGCATTGCGTGACACAAAGTTCACTAGAAGAGGCTCGAGTTCGGGACGAGGTACAACATGCCACACAAAGGTCATTGGAAGAAGCCGGAGCCTGTGAATAATTGAAGCACCCCACACAAAGGTCTTTGGAGGAATCTTGTGTGCACAAGGAGATACAACATGTGACACAAAGGTCACTATAAGAAGCACGTAGGAAAGAATAATTACGAAAATTTAAACAAAGGGAAATATAGGATCATATGCGTGAATAGATGAAGTGCATGGTGCAAGAAGAAGCATTGTGTAACATGGATCATGCAGAATAAATTGAAGACCAAGTGAGTAACTCTTGTATTTTTGTTTGAAGCTATTAAATGATCCCGATGACACGAGAAAATTAATGCACATGTTAGCAACCTACATGGGGGAAGAAGGGAAAACTATACCTATATCACCTCCCCTACCAAAAATGGATGTGTGTCAAGTTAGTAAACATAAGCGCATTAGACGGGAGTTCAAGATGATGACTAAACTAGGAATCTATGAGATGGATGGTGTCATATTGGATCTGGGATCCGATGTGAAGATCCTACCAAATAAATATTGGGAGTTAATGGGTAAAACAAATTTGGTGTGGTATTCCATTCAACTTCAACTGGTGAATCGATACATAATCTATGTTATAGGCTAGTTGGAGTAGGTCAAAGTGAACATAGAAGGGGTGAAGACAAAGGAATATTTTGAAGTGATTGAGATCATGGATGACTCATATCCCTACCCTTCCCTACTTGGTATTGATTGGGAATTTAAAAACAATGTTGTGTTGAATATGAAGAAGATATAGATGTCGTTTGAGATAGATACCCTATGCATCATTGTGCTATTAGATCCAAATGAATGTGAAAAATACAACGCACCTGTGAATGAGGATGCATATAGTGCCATTATTGAAAATATCTACCAAATCATGGGGCGTAAGGAAGATTATATCAATCCCATGGAAGATGGGGAGTTGTGTTGGAGAAGTGTGAATTATTGTGATACTAATTTGAAGTATGCCATAGAGTGGTGGTAGCATAAGTTGTATGAGGTCTCTACTAGGATATGTACATGGATAACCAAAATAGTACGCTAGATTGGCTCTGAATGATGTGATTCCCCAAGGTTTGAAGGGACTGGACCAGTAGATGTATTCTTAGCACAGATGGTGGAACCAGTTCTAGGATATTGAAGGGTTCATGCCATGGATGTCGTAGTACGAGGGACACTTCATGCTGGTGGGAGACTCACTACAAAAATATACAGGACTGGGTAGAGGTGGTCGAATTCATAAAGGTTATATTCCATCCCATTTCTGACTTTGAACTAGACCATTGGTATAAGAGTACTGAAGATCCCCATGAGCATATTCACTACTATGAACGACAATGGAAAATGAAGAATATCCTTGGTACCTAATGGGTTGATTGGTTCATCCATATAATGGACATGGTCCCTAGGAGATGGAACATTTAGGAGGAACTCAAGAGGAAAACAATAGATAGGGTACATGGCAACGTGCAATTTTGAACAACATGCCGTTATGTACATCATTCATATTCATAGTTGAAGATCCTACACAAAATAAGGAACTCCTATGAATCAAAGACTTCATTTTTCACTGATAACCAAAGGAGGACACACCTAAATTTCTCTTCATGTATCATCAACTGATGGAAAAATTGAAAGAGATACTACATTGTTGGAAAATTGAAGTTGATGATACTAATTAAGATGAACCAAGAGGAATACAGATCAAAGAAATCGAGGGTGAGCATGTAGTGGAAGGTAAATTGGTAGATATGGCTATGTCATAATATGGCCATTCCATTCAGACAAAGAAGCATAATATTGGCAGTGAAGAAGCACTGAAAATGGATATCATCGGAGACTATTGGGATAAGGAGACTGTCACCTGGGTGGTGGATCTACTAAAGGAATATGAGGATTTGTTCCTCCAGAGATTTTATGATATGAAGGGGATCATTGGTTCCATTGGGCCATGAAAATTCAGCTCAAGCCAGATGCTAAACCTATTAAGAGAAGTCCATACCACTTGAACCCCAAGTATAAAGAAAAAGTGCGCAAGGATTTGGATCAAATGCTAGACATCGAGATCATTGTTCCCATGGAAGGTTTGTCACCAACTTCATATTTCACTAAATTTGAATAAGTTCATGTTTTGTACACCATCTAGGACATTATTGGGGCATGTTGTTTACAAGGATGGATTGTTGGTAGACCAAGAAAAAATTGCATCCATATTGGGTATGGTTCCCCCCACTTCTATTCGGGAGCTACATGCCACCTTGGGTCATACAGGGTATTACAGACAGTTCATTTAGGGTTATGTGAAGTTTTCTACACCAGTGGAGAAGCTAATATACAAAGACACAAGTACATCTGGGTGCATGAATTCCAGGAGGCATTGGATACCCTGGACAAGAAGCTAGTCACTTCGTCGATCCTAGTCTTCCCAGACTGGCCCAATATATTTGATGTTCATGTAGATTCTTCGTCCATTGCACTAGGAGCAGTGTTTGTGAATCCTAGTGAAGGGAGTATTGGTCATCCGATCTACTTTTCCAGTCACAAGTTGTCCAATTATGAGAAGAACTATACAATGAGTGAGTGAGAGGGTGATTTTATGTTGTATTACTTGCATAAATTTTGACACTACTTGTTGGGAACCCCTTTCAAATTCTGTACTGACCATTAAACACTAAAGTATTCGATCAACAAGATATCACTACAAGGAGAACACCTTCGTGCGTAGGTATTTATGGAACCTCTTTGAAACATTTACCCCTAAGTTGTTTATAATAGAGGTTGTTAGCAGAGGCAGGAGACTGTAGATTTTTGCGGAGGTTTTTTCTCGATGCACTTTTATGGTATATACACATTGGTGCGTACATGAAAAATAAAGCATTGGTGCATCAGTGTTAAAAAGTACCTCCATACTTTATAATAAAAAACACATGCACCGAATAAATCACACCGGTTCCATTGAACATTACACACCTGTGCACCTCATTGTCATCAGACGCACCCGTGCATCCTGTGCTTCCAAACTCTCAAGAAATAACCGATGATCACCTTCCTTCATAAGACACTATGTTTTCAGTGTTCTACACCGACTTGGATAACTCCATTAGTATATTCCACACATTTCCAAATTTTGGAAATTACTATGAATTTTAATTTCATATCAACGGTGAAACTATGCCTCCCCGAGACATAAGAGGCTATGTAAATTATTTTTTACCTTCCTATTTTCATTTTCATCCAATCAAAATTTGAATTTAGCTTGAAATTTTTCATTAATTTTTTTTTTTCCAATTCTGTGTGGTGCGCCTGAATGCTCTGGTTCACCTCAAAGTGGTGCACACTGTGTTAAATTCACTATGACGACTATCATCGATGTGTTGAATATATATTTGTATGCATCGATACAGTTAAAGAAAGAGCACTTCAATAAATTATAAAAAACAAAGTGGTGTGTCCTTCAAAACACCTCACAACTGGCGCCCAAATGGATTCGACCTGCACTGATACATTTCACTTCATTAACTGCACCGCTAGATCAACAATACATAAATTTAATGTAGTGGTGCAACGAATTTAACTAACTTGGATAACTCCATTAGTAGATGGGTCAATGTTTAAAAGAACCACCATACTTTATAATAAAAAATAAACACACCGAATAAATCACACCGGTGTCGTTGAATATTATGCACCGGTGCACCTCACTGTCGTCAAGTGCGAAGTTGTAGGGTAAATAAAAAAATAATTACCAAACTAATTTTCATTGTTACAGTGCATCCCGTGCTTCCAAACTATTAATAAAGCATCGATTCTCATTGTCCTTCATAAGACACCTTATTTTTGGTGATCTACACCGACGTGGATAGCTCCATAGGTAGATTCCACACATTTCCAAATTTTGGATTTTACCACAAATTTTAATTTCTTCTCAATGGTGAAACCATGCCTCCTTTGGACATAAGAGGTCAAGTAAATTATTTATTACCTTCCTATTTGCATTTTCATCCAACCCATTTTTTTTTGTAAGTAAGTAGCTATTGTATTAATTATAGACAAAATTTATAGAAGAGGCAGTAATGTTCCAACCCAAAAATACCATGACGGTCTCTTGGTAGGAAACCCTAGAATGAACCTGCCTTAGACGCACCAATGCATAAATGTTAAACATATGCACCCTGATATATTTTAACAAATAAATAGTGTGGTACATCTTCTCTAAGGCCTGCTAGTAGTGTGTTAATAATACAATGCACCGAGAGACAACATGTTGATTCTTTAGTAGACCTGGTGCACCAGTGCTTTTAGTTTCACATAGGGCATCATTAATTGGTGCACCATAAATTTTAGCGTTCCGGTTCATATTTGTTAATGAAATGAAATAATGTTATTAAAAGAACTGAACCAACACGTTTAAAAGCACTGAGCTAGTGCGGTGCATTCTATTGGACATATCATATAATGGTGTTGGTTTTCTGTGATAGCGCATCGTCCCCGAGGCATATGTTCTATTTGAGGTGCACTCATTTATTTTTAAGTTTTTTTGCAAAAACAAATCAATTTTGGATTTTTTAAATACACGACATTTATATATGTATTTGTTTATATATATATATATATATATATATATATATATATATATATATATATATCTGTGTGTGTGTGTGTGTGTGTGTGTGTGCCTAACAATATTTGTATGTGAATTAGAGACAATGACGATGAGAAGAAAAGTAGGGGGAGCGGTAGTAGTTCAAGACACACACATTTGTGCATGAGTGGGAGGCCGACAAGAGGGAGAGGGAGTTGTTCCCTTTCCCTCTTTCACAGTAGACATGGGACATTTTGATGGATATTGGACTCCTGTAATTTATTAGGAGGGTACATCCTTTAAGGGGACCTCTTCATTGTTATAGAAGTTGATCTGTCGTTGGGATAATATGAGACAGGGATTCAGGTTCGATCCTGATATATGGTATCATCCCATGGAGGAGGATGTCTAGTTCATCACTAGGTTGTCTAGGAGGGGGGATTATTTTCCCCATTTCCCCAGTCTACTGCCTGATATGGAAAGAGAGACCCAATTGACATATGTGCAGAGATATGTCAGTTTGCATGTTCATTTGACTTCAAATTTCTTGGTTTGTGGTGATCAACTAAAAACAGTTTCATTTCAGAGACATGATGTTAGGTGATTATATCTTATGATATCATCACTATCAAAATATAGCTCTGATGGGAAATGAATTATGTTTTCTATGTTGTATTATGTAGATATTTTATTGCAGATGCCCTAATTGATAAGGTGGGAGGATATTTTTTTGAGACAATTTTTTTGTGCATTAGATCAATGTCATTTTTTTTTGAAGTACCCCACTTTCCGTTGGAGTTACTTCACACACACCTAGGATTTATTTTTCCTATGTTTATTCCTTGTTTATTAGTCATAATTAGTCATTATCCAGTCTCCTATATTTTAGGGGAGAATATTCCACCTGGAGAATATTCTCTTTCAGTTGACACTTTAGTTTGACTAGTTGAGTTGAGTTTAAATGTTGCATTGGTTTTGTCACCATGCAAAATTGGGATCACCACCAACTCACTACTCTTTTGTCAGTCAGTTAACTGAATACTAGTTGACTAGTTAACTCAGCTAGGTGGAAGTTTACTCTCGTAACTGCCTGAGAGACTAGACTAGGGGGTAGTTTACTCTTATAACTGTTGGTGTGTGTCCATATCAATATAGAACACCACTATGGATCATTAGTTACTCATGCATCCTATATCTATTGTAAATTATTCACTCTTTCGAGTGTGGAATATAGTTAATGAGAATTCTTCCATTCTTTCTATCTTGCTTCTTCTTTCTCAATTTCTCTCTGCAAATGTGTGTGGTATTTTCTAGCTAGATCTATTTTGTGTAGGTTCAACACATTTACATGGTATCAAAGTCGACAGACTGCTAAGCAAAATCTACATCAAATAAATTTTTGCAGGTACAAAAGATTGAAGACAACAAAAAGATGGATTATTTGCCGAAAATACTTCTCACACCTCATAACTATTTGGAAGGCCAAAAATTCTTCTTCATCTTAGTTGTGGAGGCTTGTACCAAATAACTATGGCAATGTAAGTAGAGCCTGATTCTATCGATGAGAAAAATGACTTTCTCAATAGATAAGATATTTCCATAGGAAGTATTGGCATGTCTGTTTCTCCCGAAATTTTCCATCAAGTATATGAAGAATCACAATGATCAACTCCAAATGAATTATGGACCAGATTGGAGGTTCTATTTGGGAATAAAGAATATTGTGAATATTTCATGTAGGAGTTCGAAAAGATAGAGCCAGAAGAGAAGCCATCAGAAGATCAAGCCTCTTATTATGAAGAGTCTTCTACAAACGTTTTTGCAGAAATTAGTATTCCAATAATTGAAGATGATGTCTACTCCATTTCAGATTTATTTTCTGAAATTCATGTGGAAGATATATGGCATGCATCTTAGGAGTCACATGCAGACACTGTTGCGTGCACCATGGATGCATCTCAGGAGTAAAAAAGGGAGCTGCTCACATCAGACGCCATTCTGATATTTTCTAAGAAAACTTTGCAGAAAAAAATTGGATATTTGAATTCCTCTTAGGAAAATATCCAATTTCAAAAAAAAATCGTCCGAAACGGAGTCAGGAAAGTGAATTTATGATCGTTTTAAAATCAACAAAATTTCAACATTTTTCTGGAAACGACCACACAATTTTCAAAATTTCATCCAAAATTTATATGGATATTTTTCATTACAAGAAGATAAAGTGGATATGTGTGGAAATATCAATGATGCATATACTTCATCAGATCCGTGCAGACATCTACATCTTCAACAAAATATTCAACGAGCACAAACTTGCACAGTTGCGAGGTCTTCTTGGAGTGAAGGACATGGTTGCTTAGCAATTGTTTTTTTGTTCCTTTTCATTTTTTATTTTATGCATTGTAATTTGAGGGAGGGTTTTGTTCCCATGAGGTTTTCCCTCTTTCCTCGTTTAGTTCAGTGTATCTTTTGTATTTGGGTACCTAACATGGCCTTTTAGCCGAGACCCATTCTTTATTTTCACCATAGCGATGTTTAGGGGGGGTGTTGGAGTTACTTCACACACACCTAGGATTTATTTTTCCTAAGGTTATTCCTTGTTTATTAGTCATAATTAGTCATTATCCAATCTCCTATATTTTAGGCATGGATGATTTTAGGGGCTAAATTTCGCTCGTGGGCTAATTTTCCAAGGTTTTTCCAAAAACGAGATTCGCTATTTTAAAAATGATTCACCCAAACTCTATAGGATATAATTATTTTACCTTAAAAATCGCCAAAATTTTATAAAAACTATATAAAATCCTTAGAAATTTGAATATTTTTACAAAAATATCGCCAAACATTTATAGTTGGCATATGAAAGATAAGTAAAATTCGCGTAGGTTTCTACATTTAAAAATAAATTTCCATCCTTAAAATCATCCCTAATTTTAGGGGAGAATATTCCACCTGGAGAATATTCTCTTTCAGTTGACACTTCAGTTTGACTATTTGAGTTGAGTTTAGATGTTGCATTGGTTTTGTACCATGCAAAATTGGGATCATCACAAACTCACTACTCTTTGTTCAGTCAGTTAACTGAAGACTAGTTGACTAGTTAACTCAACTAGGTAGCAGTTCACTCCCGTAACTGGCTGAGAGACTAGACTAGGTGGTATTTTACTCTTGTAACTGTTGGTGTGTGTCCATATCAATATAGAACACCACTATGGCTCATTAGTTACTCATGCATCCTATATCTATTGTAAATTATTCACTCTTTTGAGTGTGGAATACGGTTAATGAGAATTCTTCCATTCTTTCTATCTTGCTTCTTCTTTCTCAATTTATCTCTGCAAATGTGTGTGGTATTTTCTATCTAGATCTATTCTGTGCAGGTTCAACACATTTACACTTTCCTTCTAGTCCTATGTTTGATGCATGCATGCGCATGTGGGGGAATTTGATTCCCAAGAGGGGCCAGTCCAAGTTTACCATTACTCCAATGGGTAAGGCGGTATTTGATTTATTGTCTAGTGAGGAAAATCATGTCATAGATATTGTAGAGTATCCATATGTGGGGATGGATTGGAGAGAATATCCAAACATCCAATTTATAGCAGAGAAGCCAACAAATGATAGAGTTAATATTATCATTATATTTTGATGAATCTATTTGCATATTTTTATGTCTTATTTAATGCACATGCTGTAACGTCCCCGACCATCCATGTCAGGCCATGCTATGCCAGATAACTCTTTTGTTCTCTCTGCGGAACATACTGAAACATACCCAATATCCAACTGATCTATTGTAACATAAATTTTTCGAACTGCATGCAATTAAAATATATACACACAGAACTCTTGCGGAAACATATATATAAAACATAACATACAAATACATCTGTAAATACATGGATTCACACTGAAATAAAAATAAACATATACATGTAGCATATATAGAAAATACCCATAAAAATAAACACAATTATAACCACACATATGATAACCCATAATAATAAGCATGTAAATAATAATGCAACGTGTAAATTTATCACAAAATTGGCACTTATCTTGGTAAGAATGTCACCAAATGCGTGCAGACCTTCCACGAACCTCCCAGCCTTAGACCACACTGTTCATGACTCTCAACAGTGAGTCACCCCTGAGCTGGGACTAAACTCTGCCCTCGTAAAGGGATTCCTAACCAGGATAAAGGCTCATAGACAATAGGAAAGACTTTGTCTCAGGTGCCAACTCCAACTAAAAACTTGCAATCCCTCATTCCCCACATGCCTGTCCCACTGAAGAAGTGTTTCCCTTCTCTACTCAACAGTCCTTTGGCTGCCCCACTTCCTTTCCAGGCTTCAGCAATAGGCCATACAAGAAGTCTCAGAGCACTATAGTTGTAGTTTAGCACCTTCATGAAATCAATTCCCAGCAATTCTCTCACCCATAGAATTTCTCACAGCCCTGACAACTCACCTATTCAATATCCCACAGGCCTGACAACCCTCTTCTTCAGTCCATCTCCCAAGATAACCAGATACGCCATCACAAAATGGCTATGGATACAGGTTCGGGTACAATCATGAAGATACAGAGGATAGCTCAATGGGTGTGTGCATTCTCATGGATGATTGATTGGATGACTGAATGATGGAAGGAATGATGGAAAAGATGGGAAAATAAACTAAGTCCCAACAATATGTATGCATGTCCCCAACTTGACACTTGTCATGTTGGGAGCTACTTTGGCCTACTTGTCCCCAACTTTAGAACTTAGGATAAAATAATTATCCATACTTTATGATTTAAGAAATATTAATATAATTCTCCTTTTTGGATTAAGATCCCTAGCTTATCCCTTTTCCTTAACGTTTAGGCCCCTCCCTTTCCTTAACTAGTGGAGTTTAGTCCCCCATACTCTTTTATCGTGGTCGGTTTGCGTGCAACAATGTATTTTATATTGATTATGAGACATATACAAAAATATACACACTAGCCTTTAACATATAGGCTCTCCAGCCTAATCAAAACATAATCATCTGAGCTTATTATAACTAGCTCACTAGCCTATAAAACACAACATATACAGAAAAGGCTACCTGGCCTCAATATCACATGCACTCAAGTTGTTGCGCACGTTATCCAGGAATGTGCACACTTCATCATTTTACTGCGTAGTACAAGCGCGCACTATGCCATGGAATGTGCATACAAAATGATATCAAACAACTCACCAACTTAAATACATTTGCATTTATATTTACAATTGGGTTCGGCCTTAGGGATATTACAATCCCCTCCCCTTATTAATGCAGTGTTTTTAGTGCATCATGTACATTCATACAACAAAATTTTAAATTTTTTTTCAAAAAGATAAAGGTATTCTGCCCGCATAACATCCTCATGCTCCCAAGTAGGATCCTCAGGACCGTACCAGGTCCATTGGATATTTACAAGACCTATGGATCGATTCCAGAGCTGTTTGATTTTCTGGTCCAGAATGTGTACCGGATGCACTTGGAAAGCGCCTTCTTGCTCCACCTGAATCACATTCCAATCAATAACATGATTAGCATCAGGTATATATTTCTTGAGTAGATACATGGAATACATTATGAACAAACATAGATGCAGTAAATGCAAATCATATAAGCTACTGGACCAATCCTCTCTAGGATTTCAAATGGCCCACAATAGCAAGTTGCCAACTTTGAACAATTTCCCAACTTCAGGGAACTTCCGTTGGCCCTCACTTTCAAGAATACATGATCACCCTCTTTAATTTCCATGTGAGTTCTACCTTTATCAACATAGATTTTCTGCCTATCTTGGGCAACCTTTAAATTTTTCTTTATTTTAATCATTTTCTCCTACATTTCCCTGAGAAAATCTGGCCCAACCACTGCTCTGTCTGCTGGGTTATCCCAGCTTACTGGTGTGTTGCACTTTCTCCCATAAAGTGCCTCAAATTGGCTCATCTTTGGAGATGCTTGGTACCCATTGTTATAAGAAAACTCTACCAAGTGTAGGTAGTCTTCCCATTTTGATGGTTTATCCATCACATACATCCTCAAAATATCTTCAATCACTTGATTCACCCTCTCTATTTTCCCATCTGATTCTGGATGATAAGTTATACTAAAATTCAAGTTCGTTCCAAATCCATTAAATAATCCCTTCCAAAATTTTGAGGTAAATTTTGGATCTCTATCAGACACAATGGTCTTGGGTATTCCATGTAATCGAGCAATTTCCCTCATATAAACATAAAAAATGTTGGATGCCTTGTGAGTGAGCTTAACTAGAACAAAATGGGCATATTTAGTAAGTTTATCCACCACTAACATGATAGAATCATGTTGCTTATTTGTTTTGGGAAGTTTGGTGATGAAATCCATTGTTACAACTTCCCATTTCCACTCAGGAATGGGTAATGGTTGTAGCAAACCAATTGGGTGTCTATGCTCAGCCTTTACCTTTTTACATTCCAAACATCTAGCATTAAAATCAACAACCTCTTTCTTCATGCATGGCCAATAATATTGGCTCTTGATAGCCGCAATAGTTTTTTGATATCCTGGGTGCCCAACATAAGGAACATTATGCATTTCTCTCAATATCAGGTTTTTCAATTCCTGAGAATTTGGTACATAAATTCTGCCCCTATACATGAGAATTTCATCATTATCTAGCTTATATTCCTCAATTTTCTGCTACAAAATACCTTGTTGTAATTTTTCCACTAATTCCTTGTAATGCAAATCTGATTTGGCAGCCTCTATAATTCTATCTTTCAAATCTGATTGGTACATGCTAATGGTTGTAGCATGCAATTCATGTACTCTTCTACTGAGTGCATGAAACACTTTGTTCTCTTTTCCCTTGATATGATTTATATCAAAGTCATATTCACTTAGAAATTCTAACCATCTGGTTTTCCTAGCATTTAGAGTTGGCTGATCAAATAAATATTTCAGACCATTATGGTTTGTTCTTAGCTCAAAACATTTCCCCATGAGGTAGTGTCTCCATTTCCTCAAGGCATGCGCTATGGTTTCCAACTCCAAATCATGAGTGGCATAATGTCTTTCATGCTCCTTCAACTTCCTTGATTCATAACATATAACAAAACCATTTTGACTGAGGACTCCACCAAGTCCCTCTTTACATGCATCTGTGCATACAATTAAGTCTTCATTTGGGTCTGCAATCCTTAGTATTGGAATGCTTGTTAATAATTGTTTCAAGTGTTGGAAACTCTTTTCACAATCCAATGTCCATTGAAACTTCATACCCTTCTTTTGTAAGGAAGTGATTGGGTGTGAAATCTTTGAGAATCCTTCAATAAATCTCCTATAGTAGCCTACAAGGCCCATGAATGATCTTACTTCTGTCACATTATTTGGCACTGACCATTCTCTAATGGCTTCTATCTTCTCAGGATCCACTGTTATCCCATCCTTTGAAATGATATGCCCCAAATAATGAATTTGCTTCTGATAAAATGAACACTTGCTCAACTTGGCATACAACTGATGCTCCCTTAATAATTGCAACACCATCCTCAAATGATGTTCATTCTCTTATTATGAATTGGAATATATAAGAATGTCATCCAAAAAGACAATGACAAACTTGTCTAAATATTCTCAGAAAACACCATTCATTAAGCACATGAAAACAACTAGTGCATTTGACAACCCAAATGACACCATTGTTAACTCATAATGACCCTACCTTGTCCTAAAGGCGGTTTTGCTGATATCTTCCTCTTTAATCCTTACCTGATGGTATCCTGACCTGAGATCTATCTTTGAAAATATCTTTGCATCCTTCAATTGATCAAAAAGATCATCAATCCTTGGAAAAGGATACTTGTTCTTAATAGTCACTTTATTCAAATGTCTGAAATCAATGCAAAATATTAATGTTCCATCTTTCGTCTTCACAAAAAAGACTGGGGAACCCCAAGGTGACACACTTGGGCGTATATACCCCTTCTTCAAAAGTTCGTCAAGATGCATTTGCAGCTCCTACTCCGGTGTACTCATTCTATAATTAGTCTTTGACATTGGAGTTGCTCCAAGCATTAAATTTATAGAGAAATCAATGTCTCTCTTTGGGGGTAGTCCTGGTACCTCCTTGAATACATATTCAAATTTTTCCAGGACTGCATGATCTTCCAAATTTGGCACCTTATCTTTAAGTGTCTCATCCATGTGAGCTACAAATAGTTGACACCCTTTTCTGTAAAATTTCTTCAGCTGCAATGCTGAAATTTCTCTGATGGTTATTTCCCTGGAAATTCCCTACACTTTCCTTTGGTTCCCATCCTCATACAAGCAAGTAAATGCCTTGTTATGAAAATCTAGGATAACTTGATTTTGGTCTAACCAATCCATCCCAATTAGACAGTCATAGGAACCTAAAGGCAAGATGTTCAAATCTTCCCTGGTGTTCAGTCCATTTATGTCCATAAGACATGACTTAACCACCTCATTAACTTTTCTTTTGGCTACGATGTCCAACTGTACCAACCAAGATTTTCCATGCTTGCTTCTTGGCAATTACAAACTTTCCACCATCTTAGGATCTATATAACTATGAATAGCTCCTGAATCAATTAAAATAGAAACGGTTTGGTTGTTGATCATACCTTCCACCTCAATCATATGTGACTGATACTCTGCTTACTTGTTTTCTAGGGCTGCATAGATCCTTGGTACATTTCTTCCCATGTCCTCCACTGTTTCATCTTGTTGTACATTGTGAATAGTCCTCCCTTTTTCACCTCTGTAACACCCTGTTTCCCCCAGATTGTAAATATAACTGGATTGGCCAAGGACTATGGAAAAACTCATAAGAATGAATATGTGATGTAAATGACAGTTTGAATTTATAGCGGAATTGCTGAGAGGGGATGTGCAGAAAAGAGACCACGATGGTGGTGGAGGGCACCTTGAAAGAGGGGCGTTAACTTCCACCAAGAATTAAAACACCGTATTTGGACTCCAGTGGCTCGGAGAACCAAAAGCGGCTCGCTAGCCCTGAATTTAATACCTTGCAGGCCGGTAGTTTGATGGCTTGATGAGGGATGGGGAGGTGAACCGCCTATCCGTAGAGCCATCATAAATGACCAGCGCAAGGGTAATCATGCCACACACAACCTCAGGAGAGGATAAGGCGTATGGCTGAAACGATTGGAAGGGGGGGGGTAGACGCGAGGGGAACTCTAGAATTTTTCTACGCAGAGTGAGTGATCGCAGGGGGAGGATTGCAACCTTCGCTCCTGGGCATTGGCAGACAGAGAGACATAGGTCTCAGGACATCGTGGTCTCAGCTTGGGGGTGGCTAGTGGTAAATCCATTAGGAGTCACTACGCCTATGGTTGGGTGGAAACGAGCACCCCTCTTAGCAGTTGCCTCCATTTCTGAAGTATTTCTGATAAGTGTTTTTTTCATATTGCATTGAAATTTACAT
This sequence comes from Picea engelmannii, assembly GCA_009831015.1. Taxonomy (NCBI): domain Eukaryota; kingdom Viridiplantae; phylum Streptophyta; class Pinopsida; order Pinales; family Pinaceae; genus Picea; species Picea engelmannii. Next base: position 170,273 of record ML806576.1, on the reverse strand, counting down.
GTTGTCACATATGATTCACGGACTTGTGGAATTGTAAATGTTTCCTGTGAAAGAATTGTTTGTACAATAATTGTTAATATGGAATAGATGTTAGCTCATAGAACCATGAAATTGTCAATGATTTCAGTATGAGTATGTCCGCATAGTGCTTGATATGAACGAGTTGATATATGCTTAACACGGAGGAAACCGTGCTCGATTTATGTTGATAGATGAATCTAACCATGCCCAACCATTCTCGGGAGGTTGTCCTCCTTTACCTGCTTCCGGGAATGCCCCGGTAGGAATCTCTTCACAGATATTTCCTCCTTGGAAAGGTTTGATAAGAACCCAGAACAAGGATTCAAACGCATAGGCCTTATTAATCCTGCACGAGGAGGAACGATTCTAATGAGGTTTCAAGATAGTAGTGTTGTGAGGAGTGATAAGTCGACGGATGAGATTTTGTCGGGTGAACCATAGTCATTCACGACCATTAGATTGACGAAAGTAACGCAGGCGTTACATGCTTTTCCCTCTCTCATCGTGAGCAACGAGAAATTGGGATCATAAATCCCAAGACCCAAAAGAACGAATCTGGACCATTAGATCTCGGTTCACATTACCCGTCAGCCGTTGGATCCAGAGAGGCTGTGTAGGGGTTAAGCGCAGGGGTAGGCGCGCGAGGAAGTGATTTAAGCCATTAGATCTGGAGTAGAAATCCCGTAAACCATTGGATCGGGAAGAGTTGCACCGAAGCTAAACTCTAGTGTGCAGAGGAAGAGTCCTATCCGTTGATCTCGGCAGGACACGTGTCGGCGTTCTGGGAGGCATCAGGATTTCACTCATCGGATATTTTAGGAGTGTAGAACCATTGCACAATGAAATCGCGATACGCGATTTCCCGATCGAATCTGGGCTGTCCATTATGCGTGACGCGTGTCAGGAGATCCGTAGGGGATCGGGATATTTGCCATCGGGAAATCGACATTCCCGTGGACAAGTGCTCGGGGAAATCCAAGTGAAAACCCCGACAAGATCTGAGCCGTCCAAACAGTAGGGACACGTGTCCAAAAATCCTGAGGAGATCGGGGTTCGGCATTTCAGGATTCTCGGGGATGAGAAACTCACGACAGGAGAAGTCGTGAAATCCCGAAACACGACGGTCCCATAGTCATAACACTCCAGTGGAGGATGGGTGTCACTCCATGCCATCATAGGGAGTGGGGGCCATAGACGCCAAAGCAAGGGACAGGTGTCGGAAGACCAAGCTTGGCCGTGAGTCAACGCAAGTGGCATTGAGAATCGAAGGTTCGGAATTTGCAAAGGCCTATGCATCACGACATCATAAACCCCGAAACCCCGATGGGTAGCTATAGGGATGCAGACATATGGAAACAGGTCCTATGGATCCGGGAGCTGAACCAAGAGATCTAATGTGTAGGGAGCGCGTTGGAATTCGGGAATCGGGAGTCTTGAGGGTGAATGAATCTTGACACTAGAAACCCCGAATCCCGATATTGAACCGAGGATTGGCATTTCGTGAATGAGGGTTTCCGGAGATTCCCCATTGTGGGAGCTTAGCCCCAAAATTAAAAAAAAAAAAAAGGAATAATGATAGTGGGTGTGTTACAAAGTGGTATCAGAGCATGGTTACAACACTCGACCTGATTGGGCTCATGCACCAGTCGCACCGGTCGCACATAAACCTCATACGAAACACTCCTATGAGGAGTAACCCCCTGACTTAACTATCTTATCCAGGATTAAAAACTTGGAATATGAACACCCGACTGTGTGTGCATGTGAAAGAATTATGAAATTATGCACAAATTATCAAATGTATTTAACTCTTGACTAATAT
>ML806576.1:137068-148370 GCA_009831015.1 Picea engelmannii | reverse complement strand
AAGAATGAAGGTCCTGCAGTGATGAGGGGAAGTGAGGCATTCAACATGTTTTTACCGTGTGTGTGGTTTCCATTACTTAACAATTACTTATCATGAAAAATTCCTTGTTTGAGACATTACTTTATTGGAAATTCATTCAATTACCAGTTTCTTCAGAGTGTGACATTATAATAACATATATGAATAACACATTCAACATACTTAAGCATTTATCATCATTGTGCAGTAAAAAAAAACATCTTGACATGCCAACACAACAGATCATGACACAAGGGTTTAACATGCCTCACCCAACTTGGGCTATGCCCACAGTGTCCGGCTTTTTATATTAGTAGTTTATAATGTTTTTACAACTGCGCACTGCGCTTACAAAAATATGCAACAATAACCATTACTCAAATATTCCTAGTCGTTCTGCTGCAGTGTGAGTCTCACTCCTCTGTCATACCTCAAAAATATTCCTCACGAATTCTCTAAAACGTGACTCAACTTACCCAAAAAAAGCACTAATAACTNCCTTTATCAACTACTCGAACTAATTTTACCCAAAACCCCATTACAATTTATAGTTTTGCATTAGGGATAAGCGTGTTACCATGTGGACAAAATGTCCCAAAATTATAACTACTTTATGCCTTTTGGGCACCACTCCATTGTGTTTCCTCCTATATTTCAGTTTGACTCCTCAAAGTACGCTCTCATCGTTCTCTCTAGTCCATCTTCTAACTGCCTTTTATTCATTGACTTATTATGGCACAAATCTCCAAACTTAACCAAAACGTTTATCCAACTGCCCCCCAACACTCAATTGTGGCTCATCCTAAGCCACTCAGGCCTTCTTCCAATTCACCATGAACTTTTGTAGTCTTTTCTCTGGCTTGGGTTTATTTCTACAGAATTTCATCTACAGAGACAATGGTGGATTTTAATAAGCATGGAAATCCTTCATAATGTTCTCCTTAATTTGGGTAGATGGGTTTCTTATTTCTCGAGTATCATAACTATCACGATACCTAGGTCCTTGTTGCGCAGAAAATCCTCTTCCCTTGTTCTTCATGTTCCTATTCTCCTTCTTGATTCTTCTCTAGTTTGTGCAACTTCTTCCATTCTCTCACGCTTCCTTTTGTTCTATGCAATCTGGTTCTCGGAAATTTTTCCAAGCTCAGGTCGATTACTTTTGGTCTCAGGACTTCCTCTTGCACTAACATTGTAGAGTGCTTACGACTTTGTCCTTTTTCTTTAGGTGGAACCAGATCTCTCTATTATAACCTACTCGGCTCCACTACCCTACATTCTTTCTCTGCACTACACTCAAATTATATGCTACACTTGACTCTCTTATATATCTTCTGAAATGCATAGGAAACAATGGTCTTCCCTTTTCACCTGCTTTGTGGCGAGTTCTATCTTCACATCCATACTTGCAGTCTCATCTGATTGTAGTTATACTCAATTTCTTCAATATCCTGCAATAAGGTTGTATCCTCCAACAAATTACGATCTAAATCTGCCACCCTATAAAAATAGTTTTCACACTCGTTCCTATCGTCTCTTGATTGTGTTGAATTTTGAATTCTTTTCTTGTCGGATTTTAATTATAACTATACACTTCCACTACTATGTCATCATATTTTATCTTTAATGCATGTCCCATCGCGGATGTTATTTCTCGTGCCTTCTGTTCCTACCTCTGTGGCATTTCAATCTTCCTGCACATGCTTCTTTTATTTTCTGCGACATGCCTTGGTTCAACTTCTTACTATTCTAACTATTGGAACACTACATTTCTGCTTCTTGTCAACCTTTTGTCTCTTACTCTATCATGTATTTAGTTTTATTCATTTATCCACTTCTTACTCTTAACTGTTATCTACTCGAACTTGCTTCCTTCGTTTGTGCGCTCTTCTACCCGCTTCTTTCTCAACTGTGACATTTTCTATCTTTTCCTTTTTACCTACTAATCTTCAACTTTATTCTTCTTCCCTGAACCATTTTCTTGCTTTTTCCTGTTTTTCTTTCTTTTTTTTCCTTTTCTTCCTATAGTACACTATGATACAAGTTCTATGGTACATATCTTGTGCAATTCTCTTAGTGCATGGAAGTACAATCGTCCCTATACAATTTTAGTCGACTCACATTCACTAGTCCTTCCATGACTTGTCCATCCAACTGTTCCAATTGAACAACACACGTTTCTATCATATATATTATCATGTATGGCCCTAATCAATGCATCCTAAACTTTCCAGGGTGTTGTAAGAAATTACTCTCATAGAGAAGTACTAGATATCTTGTATGGAACATCTTCTTCTTGATGTGTTTGTCGTGCCATGATTTTTCATGTGTCTTCTATACTTGTTGATGGAACCCTTCAACAAATCGCTCTCCCTCTAGTACCGATAAATTATGAAGAAATTCCTTAAAGGTTTCAACAACTACTCTAGAAAACACAACCGGTGCATTCTTTAACCCAAACGATATCACCGTGTATCAGTAGCTTCCCCATTCTATCACACATATCATCTTATGTATGTATTCTAGTGCAATCTTTATCTGATGATAACATGAAAATTCATCAGTGAATGAGTAGGTCTCCTGCCCTCCTACATTTTCTAACACTTTATCTATAAAGGGGGTTAGGAAAGGAATCATGTAAACACACATCGTTCAATTTCCTTAGGTCTACACAAATTTTAATACCCCCTATTTTTTTATTATCTTGAACTACCATTGGGATTATCCATTCAGAATTTGTGATGGGATCAATGACACCAACTTCTATCATTATGTCAAGATCTGCTTTCACTTTTTCCTTATACTTCAGATTCAATCTGTAAGGTCTCTATCTTACTATCTTAGCATCTAGTTTTAACGAGATCTTTATTTCACCTAATTCACCAACTATCCCCTTCATCTCTAAAAAAGTTGTCGGAAAGAGATTTTTATACCCACGTATTAAGTTTGTAATTTTTTCAATGGTCTTGTTGCTCCAATAGTCAACAATATTCGTGAACTTAGGTTTCTCTTTCGTGCCAATATTCACTTTGTGCACTCTTAATGGCTGCACATATGCATCAGATTTGAGTTCTGGACCTACTACTGTGTGCTCCCCTTCAATCTCTGATACTTGCAAATTTCTTGGATATTCTTCCCCTTGATCTTCTTCAATAACATTGTAACATCCCAATATTTCATGGACTATCACAAATTATTTGTGCGCACTACATGCAATTACTATTTCTATCTTGTCCTCTTCCATAAAAATATTACTTCTAATGACTTATAGAGTTGCATCTACTTAGGGTGACTTTGCTTCAAAACTAAATGTTACCTTGAAATTTTGGGTGAGCTCTTCTCAATCTATTGTCCCTCTGTGCACTTCTATTTTTAGATACCAGTTCTTGGGAGCTATCTCAAGTATATGTATGAATTTGTGCATCCATTCCTACTTTGACATCTGTCTCCAATTTTTCATACACTGCACAACATGATCCATCAAACTACTCATCCCTGTACACTTGTGCATAATTTCTTTTGTTCCAAATCTAATATGCATTAGCCTTTAACAGTGTTGCTAATCCCATATTCCTTCCTTGTGTGTTTCCCACCATATCTTTGGGGTTGCTCTCAGTGCGACATCTAATGCAAAAAATCCTTTTTTTTTGGGTATCTGCAAATCAAATTCTTTTACAAAGGAACTTACATCATTTAATCCATCAAAGCTTGGTGTATCACACACCTTTTTTTCGATCCAACACAAAGAGTGAGTAATGAGAGAACATATTTTGGTCGATACTTCTCCAAATAAGCACACCATCTGTAGTAGGATTGATGTAATCATCCATGCATGAAGTCATATTATACAAGTTATCAATTTCTTTTCTGGCAGGTTCCACATACCTTCTTGCTTCTATGGGGTCTAATGGTGTAGTGACATTTAAGAGTCCTTCTTCAAAAATCATTTATCTCTTCTTCAAGTTAATAATCACCTCATTGTCAAAGGCCCAATCCAATCCAAGAAATGTTGTATATGGATGATTTTTATCCACAATCTCAATGAACTCAAAGTCAAATATGTTGTGCACTCCATATATATTAACATGTACTGCTACTAGTCTCCCGATCGGTATTAAATTATGTTGGTTTTCCAACCTCAACTAAAGAGTTGACTAAACTAACTTTGGTTTCCCCATAATTTCCCATGTTTGTCTTGGAAGAAAATTTACATATGATCCTAAGTCCAATATGACATTATCCATTTCATACTCTCCTATTTGCGCACTCAATCTGAATTATTTGTTTTCCCTCTTCTTGTGCAATACTTGGTTCACTTCTCTCTGGGTTGTAGGTACTTCTCTGTCTTGGGTACACTGATCGATCATCCTTTGGAGTGTGTTCAAAATTATTTTATCCTTCATATAAACTCTAAACAACTCTTTAGAAAATATTTCAAAGTGTTTACCTTCTCTACTAACCTTTATGGAATGGTGCAATCATAGTCTGGCAACATATCATATAATGGTGGTGATTTTGACATTGATTCTATCCATTCTGGTCCTAGAATTTCCTTCATGTCTTGATGATATGTCTCTTTCTCTTTTTGTGGGTTAAACATTGGTATAGGATTAGCTTCTTTCCTTATTCATTGCTTGATCCCCTTTCCTTTTTCCATCACATCTTCTCTAGTTATTGTTCTTCCACGCATAATGACTGCCATTTTGGGCTGATCGTTGTGCTCCTCAGTTTCTATCATCTATATGTTCGGTTTCTGATTTTGGTTCCCTCTTTCCTGCCATTTCTCTATCAGTTGAGGACAATCCTCTGTTACATGGTCCAATGCTCTCTAGTATGTGCACATCATGCAAGGATTCAGGAAGTATCTTTTCAAATTTCATGGTTTATTGAAATTATAACAAATGATTGGTCCTTTTCCTCCTCTACCAAATCCACCTCGTCCTCGACCTCTGTCAAATCCTCCTCATCCACCCTTATTGAAGTCTCTCAAAGTGTTATACTGTGGAACCCCTCCTTCTATTGCGAAATTTTCTTCCTAGATTTTGTACACATCTGAAGTGAAATCTCTCATTAAGTCCAATGAACAACAATCTTTCTCATCATGTCCTACAGACTTGAAAAAATAACAGAACAAATTCCTTTGCATACTCTACTACTTCTTCAATAATGTACAAGTAGTTAGATGATGTACCCATGTCTTGCATATTTCACAATATCCAACTCCTCCTACCAATGGATTCAGTGCTCCTATAGCCATATACTGCACAAATATTGGGTATTCTTCCTTACAATGGCCTTCTATCTTACATGTAATACACCAAAATTGTTCATGATTTTCCTTTTCCTTTGTTATTTTTGACAATTGAATCCTTAACACAACCAACTATGATTGAAACTGTGTCATTTCAGCACCATCTCCTACAAGAGACATTTCTATCTTCATTGCAATTTCTAATGCTTCTGGTTTCCATGTGACCTTCTTCTATGTCAACGAACAACGAATGTGCGACAACATACCTACAATAAACCATTCTCAATGTTGTTCGTGAGGAATCTAGAATGTTAATCTACCCATCGCATCCTTAAATCTCTGATCGTAATCCCAAACTGTCTCATTCTGTAATTTCTTAATTTCTTTTAGCTTTGTGATATACTGTGATTCAAATTTAAGCTTCCAAAACTCCTTTAATAAAGATTTTCCAATGTCCTTGATTGTCCTTCTAGTGTAGTAGTCTGACACTTCATGTACCATAACAATGCTTGACCTCTAAACATTGTTTCTAACGGTGCAATATGCATTTTCTCATCCTGGACATTCTTCTCATTCCATATCGTATCACATACAAATAGATGTTGCTCTAGGTCTTATGACCCCACTCCCTAGAATTAAGGAATTTTCAACATATGATCTATTCCTGCCATTATGTTCTACGTAATACTTACCTTCAGTGATGCTCACTGACTCTGGTTCATTGAGATTCTTCCACTATTATGACTTCCTGCACTAACTACAGTTTCTCTTGACAAAATTTTGGTTTCTTCTTCAGATCTTGGTGACACACACGGGGTCGTGGGTTTGACACAGATTCTGGTCTGAGATGTACTTCCTTCTTCTACTGGACTACAGTGGGGATCCTTTTCTTTTTATTTCCTTTATTTATACGGTGTGATATGAAGTCTGTGCAAGGGTCTCTTTTCTCAACCACTATATGTTGATCTTCTCTCTCAGCCACAATCTCCTTCTTAATACACCTAAACCTTTTCCCACAGTGAAATACTCCAATCTCTCCATCCGAGTCACCATATTCCTCTCTCGACATCCTCAGTCCTTCTAATCCTTATTCATCTCTTTCCACTCTCAGAACATCCTCTGATCATCCCCCAGTCCCCCTATGTGCACGAAGGCGCTTAGCAATCAAATTCCATTTTCATGACATTCTTATCTCAAAACAACATCTTTATCCAAGTAGACAGTGCGTTTAAAAATATTCTACGCAGACCCTTGAAAAAGTCCCTTTCTATGACACTATAAGATTGGGTACAATCTATTGCAAACTCTATCATGTAACCCCTCGATACAATATTCAACCAAAAATCAACTGTGCGTGAAACTGTATTACTTAATATATTCAATTGTCTAATCAATTCAGGGGTCCAGTTTCTTAGAGATTTAACTCAATATCTTCCAAGATTCTCCACTAGCCTTTCCAACCATTCAGTCAAAATTATTGGAAATTCACCAAAGAATATTTCATGAAGATCAGTAAACATATACCTTTGCAACCACTATTCATCGTTGAGCCATGTGTTCCTATTATATTCTCTTGAAAATTCTCTTTGCTTCCTCTCTAGCCTTTCTGTGATATCTTCCCTATTCGGCCTCCAAAACATTCTCCTCAGTTACAGTTTCTGATCCCGACAACAAAACCATTTTTTGGCATGCAGTGGGCAGACATGGGATTAATCATCAATACACCAACAAAACCCTTAGACATCGACCCTTTCAGCATCACCTGCAAGCAAGTGAAGTCTCACCCAAGGAATCTAGAGGGGATGTAGGAATCAAGGTTCTGCAATGATGAGGGGAAGTGAGGCATTCAACATGTCTTTACTGTTTGCACAATTTCCATTACTTAAGAGTTACTTATCATGCAACATTCCCTGTGTGCGACATTACTTTTCTTAACATTCATTCAATTATGAATTGCTTCATAGTGTGACATTATAAATATATATATGAATAACACATTCAATATACTTAACCATTTATCATCATTGCACAGTAACAATAAACATCATAACATGCCAAAACAACACATCACGACATAATGGTTTAACATGGTTCACCCAACTTGGGTTGTGTCCACAACGACTATACTCTTATTTAGTCATTTATAATCTTCTTACAATTGCAGACTGGGCTTACAAAAATCTGCAACAGTAACCATTACTCAAACCTGCCTATCTATTCTGCTACAATGTGAGTCTCACTCCACATTCATACCTCAAAACGATTCCTCACGAACTCCCCAATACTCGACTCAACTTACCCCAAAAAGTACTAAGAACTTTTCATATGTCGAACCCCTTCTTCATCAACTACTCGAACTAATTCTACCCAAACAATCCATTACAATTTATAGTTTTTCATTAGGGTTTAAGCTTGTTACCATGTGGACAAAATGTCCCAAAATCCTAACTACTTTACAGCTTTTGCACATCGTTCCTTCGTGTTTCCTCCTATCATGTGCCTTGACCCCTTAAAGTATGCTCTCGTTGCGCGCTTTGGTCCATCTTCTAAGTACCTTTTATTCTTTGAATTATTATGGCGTAGATCCCAAAACTTAACTAAAATGCCTATCCAACATCCAACAAGATACAATATGTTGATTAAACATGTTTAGAAACAAAAATGCTTAAATATGATGAGTGAAATGATTTTGATTTGAATATTTATGTCTTTTTCATATATTATAATAATAATATTATAACATAATTATTCACTAATAATAATGATGATGATGTAATAATAAGGTTTTTTTTATTATTCAAAGATTACAAGACAAAGTTATAATTTAATTGTTTACTAAAATCACAATTATTATATTTTATTAATATTTAATTTTTCCAAAGATTTTATTAATTTATATTATCCAACTATTTGAATATATGAAATTTATTCAATTAAATTTAAAATAATAAATATAGAGAATAATAATACATTTTGATCTATACACTTTCGATGAAGTGGTTTCACAATTTGTTACTCTAATACATACTTTATGAATGTTCTATAAAAAATAATATCCCTCAACATTTTATAATTATTATTTTAAGAATTAGTAAAATTGACAAATGTTTTTATACTTTTAGATAAGTATGGATCATTAAAATTTTCCTTAATTCTGGCTAGGCTATAGAAAAACACTCTTTTAGAATTTCCATGTCCTTCCTATACTAACACTTATTCCAAGGAGAATGCAAAGAGAATGATTAATATAAGTTTATATGATTGCAAAACTAAATGATTGAGTGGAATAGGTGAAGGCCATGATAGTTGCACCAGTTAAGGTGGGGAATGCCATTAAAGTTGGTGATGCCAACAACACAAGTATTGTAGATGTTGCATGAATTTATTTTGTTGGAATTGTCATTAGATGTTCCATCAAAGTAAGTAGATATTTATTTAAATTTTGATTTTCTCAAACAATAAAATTTTTGAGGTTTGAATATTTTTGAATATCTTCATTTTTTGTTAAATAAAATATAATTTAAAATAAATCTTTACTATTGTACACCACCAACTTTGTGATATTTCAATTAATGCTTAGTAATTTAAAGGTTAACATAAACATATTTTAATACAATACAACATAAATTTGCTATAATAAACAATAAACATGACAATAAAAATATATCAAAACCACATCTTATGCTTGTACATTTATTTAATGTATTTTCAATATGGTGGTTGTAAATGGTTGTTAAATTTTCATATCCAACATAATTATAAAATGAAGGAAAAAAAAACATAATTTTCCATTATAGATACCCATAATAAAATGACACATCCACAATATATATGTCCAAACAAATCATTTACAAATCAGTATTCGTTGTCATCACCTTGATTATCTTCCTCGGTTGGCATTGTAACAATGTTGTTCTAAAAAATATGTTTAGATCTCAGTTCATGTCTCAGTATGAACCACCAATTCCCATCCAACACATTAGAGTAAAAAAACACTTGGTTGCAATGTTTTGGGAAAACATAAGGCTCCTTACTTTCAACCCACATTTTTTTAGAGTTAATACATATTATCCCACTATCATGATATTAATTTACATTTCTCCAGTCAAAGGCATCCCACCTCTTGCAACAAAAAAAAACACATTGAAACGATGAAAATTCCACTTGCATGATCTCTTGTATCTTTCCAATGTAACCTAACTTCCCCTCTATCAGGTTTTCATCACATTGGTTAGCATGACTAGATTTTTCGAACTCGACCTCCACTCCACAATCTTGTGTGATGTGTCCATCATCAACATACTTAGTGTGAAAATGATGTCCATATTCCCACATAGATGGGAATAAATGCACCTGTGAAAATGCGAACAAAGGATGGTGTCACATTTCTAATAATTGAAGCATTACTAAAAACATAATACATGTTACAATTCAAATGTGAAATATTATAAATAGAATGTGTTACTCATAGAGGTTATTATATAGTTGTTGCACCCAATCCCTATGTTTAGTGCATACAGATCTTCTCCACGTGGGTTACAACCAGACACTGCATATATTTCTTTTATATCTGGTCAACCAACCAACTGTTGGCACATATTTTTGGAATATTTTATTTTAAATGATCAAGATAAGGCATGCTTCTACCATTCAATCATATGAATGATTTCCTATCACTGTCCCATTTCCTTCTTTTCTCTTCATACAACATGACCCATGGTCGCATTGCCTCCTTGTTGTAAATAATGGATTTATTGATGGCATCAATTTATAAATTCGTTGATGTATACAAATATTCAAAATGAATAGCATGAGATCAAATATATATTATCAACTTAAAGTCCGAATTTATTGATGGCATCAAAATTTATAAATTCATTGATGTATAAAATAATTCAAAACAAATAGCATGGGATGAAATATATATTATCAACTTCAATGTAAACAATTTATTTGTACTAAATTGAAAAAATATATTTGACTTACTCTTTATCAAGCACCTTTTTCCATTCATTTGGAGTAGCTCCCCTTCCCTTTTTTCCGCATCTTGATGTCTGTCCCAAATGAATTCCCCTTCTATGTCGTTAATTAGTTTGATGTACTCACTGGCATAATAGAACGACTCGTATACTATGTAACGATCTACCATATATCCCTCCGATTTTTCCCTTTGTCGAACAAACCCCTTCATTTTTTTCATGAAGAACATCCAACGACACAAGAGCACCCTATCTAATTCAACCTCATCAGCTAGGTGAATTAGAAGATGGACTTGCAAGTCCATAAAACTCGTGGGCAGTTCCTTCTCAAGAATAAAAACAATCTCATTTATCTCTTGATGCTACTGTGGAATGATATCCATATGAATCTCTCTTGATGTGATCCAATGTACAAATGCAGATAATTTTGATATGGTACGTCACAGGTCTTGGGGAATTCATGGTTTACACAACCATGCATGAACAAAGGATAATGACACTACAAAATAGACACATACATCATTAATTTCCATAAATCCATGAGTTCATAGTGTATTTTTACCAACATCGGTATAGAAGAAGAATCATGTATTCAACGTACTTACCCTTAGAAGTTTCAGATCGTCATGTTATTTCAACCCCGATAAATTTTCGTCTAAAGTGAACCAACATCGTAGATTTGACCCATATAAAGAAGGTGCCTTCACACCCAATATAACATCCTTAACCATAGAAAGATCATCTTTCTTCAAAATCCATGGGACATCACCTTAATTAAAATACCAAGAGGGATCAACCTCTCCTCTAGTTTCGTTTCTTGTCCAATGTCTCTTTTTAGTATTCCAAGCAATTATATCTCTCCCGAAAGCCAATGTGTCACTTTTAGTCCATGATATGTGCCTTGATAAAGAAGATGAAACATTTTTTAATATATGCATGGGATCTAGTAAGCGACCAATCTTAAGATTCTCCCAATATGGAAGCTCATAAAATATAGATTTCCTTTTCATCCCAATGGGGATTTTATCAACATAGATGTCAAAACATTTATGATCAT
>ML806576.1:107734-126453 GCA_009831015.1 Picea engelmannii | reverse complement strand
GTATTTAGTTTTATTCATTTATCCACTTCTTACTCTTAACTGTTATCTACTCGAACTTGCTTCCTTCGTTTGTGCGCTCTTCTACCCGCTTCTTTCTCAACTGTGACATTTTCTATCTTTTCCTTTTTACCTACTAATCTTCAACTTTATTCTTCTTCCCTGAACCATTTTCTTGCTTTTTCCTGTTTTTCTTTCTTTTTTTTCCTTTTCTTCCTATAGTACACTATGATACAAGTTCTATGGTACATATCTTGTGCAATTCTCTTAGTGCATGGAAGTACAATCGTCCCTATACAATTTTAGTCGACTCACATTCACTAGTCCTTCCATGACTTGTCCATCCAACTGTTCCAATTGAACAACACACGTTTCTATCATATATATTATCATGTATGGCCCTAATCAATGCATCCTAAACTTTCCAGGGTGTTGTAAGAAATTACTCTCATAGAGAAGTACTAGATATCTTGTATGGAACATCTTCTTCTTGATGTGTTTGTCGTGCCATGATTTTTCATGTGTCTTCTATACTTGTTGATGGAACCCTTCAACAAATCGCTCTCCCTCTAGTACCGATAAATTATGAAGAAATTCCTTAAAGGTTTCAACAACTACTCTAGAAAACACAACCGGTGCATTCTTTAACCCAAACGATATCACCGTGTATCAGTAGCTTCCCCATTCTATCACACATATCATCTTATGTATGTATTCTAGTGCAATCTTTATCTGATGATAACATGAAAATTCATCAGTGAATGAGTAGGTCTCCTGCCCTCCTACATTTTCTAACACTTTATCTATAAAGGGGGTTAGGAAAGGAATCATGTAAACACACATCGTTCAATTTCCTTAGGTCTACACAAATTTTAATACCCCCTATTTTTTTATTATCTTGAACTACCATTGGGATTATCCATTCAGAATTTGTGATGGGATCAATGACACCAACTTCTATCATTATGTCAAGATCTGCTTTCACTTTTTCCTTATACTTCAGATTCAATCTGTAAGGTCTCTATCTTACTATCTTAGCATCTAGTTTTAACGAGATCTTTATTTCACCTAATTCACCAACTATCCCCTTCATCTCTAAAAAAGTTGTCGGAAAGAGATTTTTATACCCACGTATTAAGTTTGTAATTTTTTCAATGGTCTTGTTGCTCCAATAGTCAACAATATTCGTGAACTTAGGTTTCTCTTTCGTGCCAATATTCACTTTGTGCACTCTTAATGGCTGCACATATGCATCAGATTTGAGTTCTGGACCTACTACTGTGTGCTCCCCTTCAATCTCTGATACTTGCAAATTTCTTGGATATTCTTCCCCTTGATCTTCTTCAATAACATTGTAACATCCCAATATTTCATGGACTATCACAAATTATTTGTGCGCACTACATGCAATTACTATTTCTATCTTGTCCTCTTCCATAAAAATATTACTTCTAATGACTTATAGAGTTGCATCTACTTAGGGTGACTTTGCTTCAAAACTAAATGTTACCTTGAAATTTTGGGTGAGCTCTTCTCAATCTATTGTCCCTCTGTGCACTTCTATTTTTAGATACCAGTTCTTGGGAGCTATCTCAAGTATATGTATGAATTTGTGCATCCATTCCTACTTTGACATCTGTCTCCAATTTTTCATACACTGCACAACATGATCCATCAAACTACTCATCCCTGTACACTTGTGCATAATTTCTTTTGTTCCAAATCTAATATGCATTAGCCTTTAACAGTGTTGCTAATCCCATATTCCTTCCTTGTGTGTTTCCCACCATATCTTTGGGGTTGCTCTCAGTGCGACATCTAATGCAAAAAATCCTTTTTTTTTGGGTATCTGCAAATCAAATTCTTTTACAAAGGAACTTACATCATTTAATCCATCAAAGCTTGGTGTATCACACACCTTTTTTTCGATCCAACACAAAGAGTGAGTAATGAGAGAACATATTTTGGTCGATACTTCTCCAAATAAGCACACCATCTGTAGTAGGATTGATGTAATCATCCATGCATGAAGTCATATTATACAAGTTATCAATTTCTTTTCTGGCAGGTTCCACATACCTTCTTGCTTCTATGGGGTCTAATGGTGTAGTGACATTTAAGAGTCCTTCTTCAAAAATCATTTATCTCTTCTTCAAGTTAATAATCACCTCATTGTCAAAGGCCCAATCCAATCCAAGAAATGTTGTATATGGATGATTTTTATCCACAATCTCAATGAACTCAAAGTCAAATATGTTGTGCACTCCATATATATTAACATGTACTGCTACTAGTCTCCCGATCGGTATTAAATTATGTTGGTTTTCCAACCTCAACTAAAGAGTTGACTAAACTAACTTTGGTTTCCCCATAATTTCCCATGTTTGTCTTGGAAGAAAATTTACATATGATCCTAAGTCCAATATGACATTATCCATTTCATACTCTCCTATTTGCGCACTCAATCTGAATTATTTGTTTTCCCTCTTCTTGTGCAATACTTGGTTCACTTCTCTCTGGGTTGTAGGTACTTCTCTGTCTTGGGTACACTGATCGATCATCCTTTGGAGTGTGTTCAAAATTATTTTATCCTTCATATAAACTCTAAACAACTCTTTAGAAAATATTTCAAAGTGTTTACCTTCTCTACTAACCTTTATGGAATGGTGCAATCATAGTCTGGCAACATATCATATAATGGTGGTGATTTTGACATTGATTCTATCCATTCTGGTCCTAGAATTTCCTTCATGTCTTGATGATATGTCTCTTTCTCTTTTTGTGGGTTAAACATTGGTATAGGATTAGCTTCTTTCCTTATTCATTGCTTGATCCCCTTTCCTTTTTCCATCACATCTTCTCTAGTTATTGTTCTTCCACGCATAATGACTGCCATTTTGGGCTGATCGTTGTGCTCCTCAGTTTCTATCATCTATATGTTCGGTTTCTGATTTTGGTTCCCTCTTTCCTGCCATTTCTCTATCAGTTGAGGACAATCCTCTGTTACATGGTCCAATGCTCTCTAGTATGTGCACATCATGCAAGGATTCAGGAAGTATCTTTTCAAATTTCATGGTTTATTGAAATTATAACAAATGATTGGTCCTTTTCCTCCTCTACCAAATCCACCTCGTCCTCGACCTCTGTCAAATCCTCCTCATCCACCCTTATTGAAGTCTCTCAAAGTGTTATACTGTGGAACCCCTCCTTCTATTGCGAAATTTTCTTCCTAGATTTTGTACACATCTGAAGTGAAATCTCTCATTAAGTCCAATGAACAACAATCTTTCTCATCATGTCCTACAGACTTGAAAAAATAACAGAACAAATTCCTTTGCATACTCTACTACTTCTTCAATAATGTACAAGTAGTTAGATGATGTACCCATGTCTTGCATATTTCACAATATCCAACTCCTCCTACCAATGGATTCAGTGCTCCTATAGCCATATACTGCACAAATATTGGGTATTCTTCCTTACAATGGCCTTCTATCTTACATGTAATACACCAAAATTGTTCATGATTTTCCTTTTCCTTTGTTATTTTTGACAATTGAATCCTTAACACAACCAACTATGATTGAAACTGTGTCATTTCAGCACCATCTCCTACAAGAGACATTTCTATCTTCATTGCAATTTCTAATGCTTCTGGTTTCCATGTGACCTTCTTCTATGTCAACGAACAACGAATGTGCGACAACATACCTACAATAAACCATTCTCAATGTTGTTCGTGAGGAATCTAGAATGTTAATCTACCCATCGCATCCTTAAATCTCTGATCGTAATCCCAAACTGTCTCATTCTGTAATTTCTTAATTTCTTTTAGCTTTGTGATATACTGTGATTCAAATTTAAGCTTCCAAAACTCCTTTAATAAAGATTTTCCAATGTCCTTGATTGTCCTTCTAGTGTAGTAGTCTGACACTTCATGTACCATAACAATGCTTGACCTCTAAACATTGTTTCTAACGGTGCAATATGCATTTTCTCATCCTGGACATTCTTCTCATTCCATATCGTATCACATACAAATAGATGTTGCTCTAGGTCTTATGACCCCACTCCCTAGAATTAAGGAATTTTCAACATATGATCTATTCCTGCCATTATGTTCTACGTAATACTTACCTTCAGTGATGCTCACTGACTCTGGTTCATTGAGATTCTTCCACTATTATGACTTCCTGCACTAACTACAGTTTCTCTTGACAAAATTTTGGTTTCTTCTTCAGATCTTGGTGACACACACGGGGTCGTGGGTTTGACACAGATTCTGGTCTGAGATGTACTTCCTTCTTCTACTGGACTACAGTGGGGATCCTTTTCTTTTTATTTCCTTTATTTATACGGTGTGATATGAAGTCTGTGCAAGGGTCTCTTTTCTCAACCACTATATGTTGATCTTCTCTCTCAGCCACAATCTCCTTCTTAATACACCTAAACCTTTTCCCACAGTGAAATACTCCAATCTCTCCATCCGAGTCACCATATTCCTCTCTCGACATCCTCAGTCCTTCTAATCCTTATTCATCTCTTTCCACTCTCAGAACATCCTCTGATCATCCCCCAGTCCCCCTATGTGCACGAAGGCGCTTAGCAATCAAATTCCATTTTCATGACATTCTTATCTCAAAACAACATCTTTATCCAAGTAGACAGTGCGTTTAAAAATATTCTACGCAGACCCTTGAAAAAGTCCCTTTCTATGACACTATAAGATTGGGTACAATCTATTGCAAACTCTATCATGTAACCCCTCGATACAATATTCAACCAAAAATCAACTGTGCGTGAAACTGTATTACTTAATATATTCAATTGTCTAATCAATTCAGGGGTCCAGTTTCTTAGAGATTTAACTCAATATCTTCCAAGATTCTCCACTAGCCTTTCCAACCATTCAGTCAAAATTATTGGAAATTCACCAAAGAATATTTCATGAAGATCAGTAAACATATACCTTTGCAACCACTATTCATCGTTGAGCCATGTGTTCCTATTATATTCTCTTGAAAATTCTCTTTGCTTCCTCTCTAGCCTTTCTGTGATATCTTCCCTATTCGGCCTCCAAAACATTCTCCTCAGTTACAGTTTCTGATCCCGACAACAAAACCATTTTTTGGCATGCAGTGGGCAGACATGGGATTAATCATCAATACACCAACAAAACCCTTAGACATCGACCCTTTCAGCATCACCTGCAAGCAAGTGAAGTCTCACCCAAGGAATCTAGAGGGGATGTAGGAATCAAGGTTCTGCAATGATGAGGGGAAGTGAGGCATTCAACATGTCTTTACTGTTTGCACAATTTCCATTACTTAAGAGTTACTTATCATGCAACATTCCCTGTGTGCGACATTACTTTTCTTAACATTCATTCAATTATGAATTGCTTCATAGTGTGACATTATAAATATATATATGAATAACACATTCAATATACTTAACCATTTATCATCATTGCACAGTAACAATAAACATCATAACATGCCAAAACAACACATCACGACATAATGGTTTAACATGGTTCACCCAACTTGGGTTGTGTCCACAACGACTATACTCTTATTTAGTCATTTATAATCTTCTTACAATTGCAGACTGGGCTTACAAAAATCTGCAACAGTAACCATTACTCAAACCTGCCTATCTATTCTGCTACAATGTGAGTCTCACTCCACATTCATACCTCAAAACGATTCCTCACGAACTCCCCAATACTCGACTCAACTTACCCCAAAAAGTACTAAGAACTTTTCATATGTCGAACCCCTTCTTCATCAACTACTCGAACTAATTCTACCCAAACAATCCATTACAATTTATAGTTTTTCATTAGGGTTTAAGCTTGTTACCATGTGGACAAAATGTCCCAAAATCCTAACTACTTTACAGCTTTTGCACATCGTTCCTTCGTGTTTCCTCCTATCATGTGCCTTGACCCCTTAAAGTATGCTCTCGTTGCGCGCTTTGGTCCATCTTCTAAGTACCTTTTATTCTTTGAATTATTATGGCGTAGATCCCAAAACTTAACTAAAATGCCTATCCAACATCCAACAAGATACAATATGTTGATTAAACATGTTTAGAAACAAAAATGCTTAAATATGATGAGTGAAATGATTTTGATTTGAATATTTATGTCTTTTTCATATATTATAATAATAATATTATAACATAATTATTCACTAATAATAATGATGATGATGTAATAATAAGGTTTTTTTTATTATTCAAAGATTACAAGACAAAGTTATAATTTAATTGTTTACTAAAATCACAATTATTATATTTTATTAATATTTAATTTTTCCAAAGATTTTATTAATTTATATTATCCAACTATTTGAATATATGAAATTTATTCAATTAAATTTAAAATAATAAATATAGAGAATAATAATACATTTTGATCTATACACTTTCGATGAAGTGGTTTCACAATTTGTTACTCTAATACATACTTTATGAATGTTCTATAAAAAATAATATCCCTCAACATTTTATAATTATTATTTTAAGAATTAGTAAAATTGACAAATGTTTTTATACTTTTAGATAAGTATGGATCATTAAAATTTTCCTTAATTCTGGCTAGGCTATAGAAAAACACTCTTTTAGAATTTCCATGTCCTTCCTATACTAACACTTATTCCAAGGAGAATGCAAAGAGAATGATTAATATAAGTTTATATGATTGCAAAACTAAATGATTGAGTGGAATAGGTGAAGGCCATGATAGTTGCACCAGTTAAGGTGGGGAATGCCATTAAAGTTGGTGATGCCAACAACACAAGTATTGTAGATGTTGCATGAATTTATTTTGTTGGAATTGTCATTAGATGTTCCATCAAAGTAAGTAGATATTTATTTAAATTTTGATTTTCTCAAACAATAAAATTTTTGAGGTTTGAATATTTTTGAATATCTTCATTTTTTGTTAAATAAAATATAATTTAAAATAAATCTTTACTATTGTACACCACCAACTTTGTGATATTTCAATTAATGCTTAGTAATTTAAAGGTTAACATAAACATATTTTAATACAATACAACATAAATTTGCTATAATAAACAATAAACATGACAATAAAAATATATCAAAACCACATCTTATGCTTGTACATTTATTTAATGTATTTTCAATATGGTGGTTGTAAATGGTTGTTAAATTTTCATATCCAACATAATTATAAAATGAAGGAAAAAAAAACATAATTTTCCATTATAGATACCCATAATAAAATGACACATCCACAATATATATGTCCAAACAAATCATTTACAAATCAGTATTCGTTGTCATCACCTTGATTATCTTCCTCGGTTGGCATTGTAACAATGTTGTTCTAAAAAATATGTTTAGATCTCAGTTCATGTCTCAGTATGAACCACCAATTCCCATCCAACACATTAGAGTAAAAAAACACTTGGTTGCAATGTTTTGGGAAAACATAAGGCTCCTTACTTTCAACCCACATTTTTTTAGAGTTAATACATATTATCCCACTATCATGATATTAATTTACATTTCTCCAGTCAAAGGCATCCCACCTCTTGCAACAAAAAAAAACACATTGAAACGATGAAAATTCCACTTGCATGATCTCTTGTATCTTTCCAATGTAACCTAACTTCCCCTCTATCAGGTTTTCATCACATTGGTTAGCATGACTAGATTTTTCGAACTCGACCTCCACTCCACAATCTTGTGTGATGTGTCCATCATCAACATACTTAGTGTGAAAATGATGTCCATATTCCCACATAGATGGGAATAAATGCACCTGTGAAAATGCGAACAAAGGATGGTGTCACATTTCTAATAATTGAAGCATTACTAAAAACATAATACATGTTACAATTCAAATGTGAAATATTATAAATAGAATGTGTTACTCATAGAGGTTATTATATAGTTGTTGCACCCAATCCCTATGTTTAGTGCATACAGATCTTCTCCACGTGGGTTACAACCAGACACTGCATATATTTCTTTTATATCTGGTCAACCAACCAACTGTTGGCACATATTTTTGGAATATTTTATTTTAAATGATCAAGATAAGGCATGCTTCTACCATTCAATCATATGAATGATTTCCTATCACTGTCCCATTTCCTTCTTTTCTCTTCATACAACATGACCCATGGTCGCATTGCCTCCTTGTTGTAAATAATGGATTTATTGATGGCATCAATTTATAAATTCGTTGATGTATACAAATATTCAAAATGAATAGCATGAGATCAAATATATATTATCAACTTAAAGTCCGAATTTATTGATGGCATCAAAATTTATAAATTCATTGATGTATAAAATAATTCAAAACAAATAGCATGGGATGAAATATATATTATCAACTTCAATGTAAACAATTTATTTGTACTAAATTGAAAAAATATATTTGACTTACTCTTTATCAAGCACCTTTTTCCATTCATTTGGAGTAGCTCCCCTTCCCTTTTTTCCGCATCTTGATGTCTGTCCCAAATGAATTCCCCTTCTATGTCGTTAATTAGTTTGATGTACTCACTGGCATAATAGAACGACTCGTATACTATGTAACGATCTACCATATATCCCTCCGATTTTTCCCTTTGTCGAACAAACCCCTTCATTTTTTTCATGAAGAACATCCAACGACACAAGAGCACCCTATCTAATTCAACCTCATCAGCTAGGTGAATTAGAAGATGGACTTGCAAGTCCATAAAACTCGTGGGCAGTTCCTTCTCAAGAATAAAAACAATCTCATTTATCTCTTGATGCTACTGTGGAATGATATCCATATGAATCTCTCTTGATGTGATCCAATGTACAAATGCAGATAATTTTGATATGGTACGTCACAGGTCTTGGGGAATTCATGGTTTACACAACCATGCATGAACAAAGGATAATGACACTACAAAATAGACACATACATCATTAATTTCCATAAATCCATGAGTTCATAGTGTATTTTTACCAACATCGGTATAGAAGAAGAATCATGTATTCAACGTACTTACCCTTAGAAGTTTCAGATCGTCATGTTATTTCAACCCCGATAAATTTTCGTCTAAAGTGAACCAACATCGTAGATTTGACCCATATAAAGAAGGTGCCTTCACACCCAATATAACATCCTTAACCATAGAAAGATCATCTTTCTTCAAAATCCATGGGACATCACCTTAATTAAAATACCAAGAGGGATCAACCTCTCCTCTAGTTTCGTTTCTTGTCCAATGTCTCTTTTTAGTATTCCAAGCAATTATATCTCTCCCGAAAGCCAATGTGTCACTTTTAGTCCATGATATGTGCCTTGATAAAGAAGATGAAACATTTTTTAATATATGCATGGGATCTAGTAAGCGACCAATCTTAAGATTCTCCCAATATGGAAGCTCATAAAATATAGATTTCCTTTTCATCCCAATGGGGATTTTATCAACATAGATGTCAAAACATTTATGATCATTGAACATGGGTTCCCCATTTGAATCAAAATATTCTACCATTTCCTTCTCCTTATTTGTGTCATACGTCACATTTGAATATGTCAATGTCATTATTTTAGGTCTTTAGGTTTTCTCTGGTTTACCATTTAAAGAAAATGAAACTATTCTATAAGGGTTGTCTTCTAGGAGGAATACCGTCCAACAATCATACACTGATTTTCATAGGTGGCTAGACCACCTAGCCATTATAGAAGGTCCACAAAATTTACGTCCATGATACCCTTTTGTTACAAGACCTACGATGTTATCGTATACATGGCATGTTAGGGTCAAAAATATAGTTGAACCAAATTAAGTATGCTAAATAAAATTAGAGATATAAACAAATCTATGAACATTCTTACCAGAGAAACATCTTAGTCCTAGATTAATCATGTGTGGTGTATGCACATATGCCATACAACGTAAAATACCTCTCCATTGGGATGGGTCTTGATACATCGTATACATGTATCTCTTCCCATAATTTCTTAAATTCATTGATCAGTGGTTGGAGGTAGACATCCATTCTCTTCACTTGTCTTCTACCCAATAATATAAGAGCCAACATAAGATGTTCATTCTCTATGAACAACCATGGGGGTATATTGTCATTGATCACTACCACTAGCCAAATAGAATAATTGGTGTTCTAGAGGGAATACGGTTTAAATCTACCCATATCTATGCTCAATCATAGGATCCATACTTCATCCTTGAATTTATCGGACCATGTATCATTTATATGTTTCATGGCTATTGAATCTGTTGGTATTCACATAAATCTTGGCTCACTTCTATGTGAGGAAGGCCACCCCTTCAACATGGATAATTTTTTGCAATTAAAGAGTGATCCAGGTGGATATCGGTGGCCACCCGCCTATTCCAATTGGCTCAAAATAGTCTTTTGGAAACTTACTATGTTTAATAGTTTTTTGGTTCTTAAACTTCTGGGGCCATTTTGAGGGCCTAAATGAATTTTCTTTAGGATCGAGCACCTCAATGATAGCCATAGACTATGATTGATCCCTCGAAATGAATATCCTTGATGATACCTTTACAACGAGCTATCATGCACCAAAAATGGAGATCGTATGCCAAAGATACACCGCTGAGAAGTTGATACACCAAACTACCCAAAACTGGGTCCACAAAAATGTTGGATTTTCATCTTCCAGGGTTAGGATTTTGGGTTTTGTTTATGTTAAAAAGGCCTCTAGAGCCTCATTGTAACCATATTCTTGTGAATGTGAGTATCTTTCAAATCTCTTCTCAGAGATAAGCTTCCACCATTCTACCGAGTCTTTCACTCTGTATTTCTATAGTTTTGTACATTTCGCTCATTAATAGAAATTGTGTATTACTATATATATGTGTTTATGGTTTCATATCTGATATATTTATGTTATATTATTGTATATCCAATATATCTCTGTACATTTACTTACTTTATCTCTGCTCTCATTTCGTACTGAAAATAATCCGGATCAGTAGTATCAGAGTAGGCTACTCTTGATCATTTTTTTCAGTGCATGTCCCCGACGAGTTTCGAGTATAACAAGTTGGGTCTTGAGATTGTCTTTCTTGAGGAAAATCGATCTCTCATGCCCAAAAAACCCTCCATGGTGGAAGAAAAAAAAAATGACAGAGCAGACGATTCTATTAATCCGATGCTTGAGAAAGCTCTCATATGATAGAGGGATGAAATGATGGAGAATTTTTCCCACATCCTTCAATGCCTACCAATAAAAACAAGTTCATATTCATCAAGAGACCACTTTGGAGTCACCTCTCCTTTCAAGGTACAAGTTAATTTTGATATTCCCATATTTGAAGGATAGATAGATGCAAATGCTCTAGAAAAATGGTTAAATATGCTAGAAGATTATTTCTCTATTCATAATTTCTCTAACAGGGAGAATATCACCTTCATACTCCTTAAGGCTCTCCCCCATGCCAAACATTGGTGGGAAATTTACTGGAAGAAAATTTCCACAGAGGAGTCTGGAATATATGGGGCCGAGCCAACTTTGGATTTTTTTGTTGATGTGGTCAAGGAACAATATTACCCTGTTGGCAACTATGACGACTAGTACATGAGGTGGACCACAATACGACATGAGAGGGGCCAAGAAGTATTAGAGTTCACCAATACCTTCCATACTTTTCACACCAAGCTGGGTATTAAATACTCCAAGTGACATCTGGTCCTGAAATACTGTGGGTCTCTACACAAATACATCCAAACTAAAATGAATTTTCTAGACATCTCATCATTGGGTGATGCTTATCGATATGCTATTAAAATTGAGTAGAAATTTAAGCACCAGAATAAGTGGGAGTTTGGGTCTGAAAATCTGCAACAACCAAAGTATGGTAAAGATGGCCCTAACAACGAGCCTTCAGAAAACTAGTCCAAGCCACAAGAAAAGAAGGATAATTGAAAGACAAAGAAGGACACTAGAAAATGGTTTGATTTCCAAAAAATCCCCTGGAAAAACACCGATAAATGTCACTCAAAATAGTCATTGGTGGCTGAGATTAAATACAAGGAGTCGAACCCTGATTCATAATCTGATTCAGAAAATACTGGTAGAAGATAGATCATCGACGTAAACCCCAATGCTATTGTCACCACCACAACAATTCAACCAGAAGACCAACAGATCTTGAAGAGGGGGAGCACCATTTTCATTCACGGATGTGGGTGAAGGGGACCCCGTTGCATTTTTTTTTCATAGCGGAAGCCAGAAGAATATCATCTCAATAAAGGTCATCAAAAAATTGGGATTGTCGACAACACCACACCCACAACCATACAACATCGGGTGGCTTCACCAAGGATGAGATATTTGTGTTAGTCAGCAGGGTCGATTGTCATACGACATCCAACCCTTCAAGAATGAGGCATTATGTGATGTTTCCCCACTAGATGTCTTTGATGTTCTCTTGGGCCAACGATATATGTGGAAGCACCATGCTATTTATGAGTCTCGACCCCATAGTCTCATTGTTACTCTAGGGGGTCATCTCTACAGGATACCAGAGGTAGTTTCAACTACTGTCCCACCTAAAAAATGTTTCAATATAGTATATCATACTACAAAATTTATCTTCTTCACAATATGTTCAAAAAGTGAATAGAAGGACACTACAACTATTGCAGCCTCGGTCCAAGCACCTTTTATCCAACAAAACCAGGTCGACAAGATTGTAGAAAAGCATAAAGATTCCTTCTGCACACATGCATATCATGTAGCTAGACTGGTTAAAAGGTCCCAACACTTCTAGCCATAAGTTCGTGACAACCTTCAACAAGATAAGCAACACAACTTCTCCATCAAGGCAAACAACTCATCAAGATGTAGATTCAATAAACACTTTTCCCTCTCCTCTGGGAACTTAATGCAATGGAGACCATTGCTTCCTAAGGAGGGAGGATTGATCTAGGTGGATATCAGTGGCCACCCACCTATTCCAACTGGCTCAAAACAATGTTCTGGCAACTTACTATTTTTAGTAGTTTTTTGGTTCCTAAATTTTCGGGGCCATTTTGAGGGCCTAAATGACGTTTTTTTTTTTTTAATCGATCACCTCAATGATTGTAGTGGGATCTTATTGATCCCCTAAAATGAATCTCCTCTATGATACCTTTAAAATGAGATATCATTCACCCCAAACGAAGATCATATGCCAAAGTTACACCCCCGAGAAGTTGATACATCAAACTACACAAAACGGGGTCCACAAAACTATTGGCTTTTCATCTTCCGGGGTTAGGGTTTTGGATTTTATTTATTTTAAAAATGCCTTTATATCCTCATTGTAACCATATTCTTGTGAATGTGAGTAGTTGTCACATCTCTTCTTAGAGATAAGATGCCACCATTCTACCAAGTCTTTCACTTTGTATTTCTATGATTTTGTACATTTCGCTTATTAACAGAAATTGTGTGTTACTGTATATATGTGTTTATGGTTGTATCTATGATATATTTATGTTATATTATTGGATATCTGAGATATCTCTGTACATTTATTTATTATATCTCCGCTCTGATTTCATACTGAAAATAATATGGATCAAAGAGCCTTTGAATCCTTGGAATTGTAGGCATGCACCTCGATATCTTATGAGGAGGACCATGTGCCTTACCCTTGTTTTTTATTTATTGTACCTATCATGCCCACATTATGGACATATATCTTTTCTGCATATTCATAAATGTATAGAATACAATCATTTGGACATGCATGGTATGATATGTACTAAACACCCAACATTTTCATCATTTGCTTTTCCTCTGCCCAACTACTAAGAAAGAGATTATCACTTGTAAGTACATTATATATGAGTAACTTGCAATTAGTGGGAAACAAAAATTTACATTGTCATTAAGCATGAATAAAATCAACCCTTTTCTTCCTTCATTGTCTGACAATATTCCTTAAACAATTAGGGGACTTAATGTATAGTTACGTCAAAAGTGCTAAGAAACACATGTCTGACATACCATACATTGCTTTCAAGTTGTATAGTAACATTATTGTCCTTAGTTGGGTAGGCCTTGCAGAACCTGTATTGGAACAAATAGAGGGGTGGTGGAAGCATATTTTCATATTTCGTAGAAGGTATCTACAACATCAACATCATCCCCTAGTTCATTTTGCTGCAATGCATATAACAACATTGCCTCCATGGCCTGAGTATGCCGCAAGAAATCATCCATACTATTTGTTGAAACAAGGTATGAATTTTTATCTCTAACCAAAGACTTTGTATTTTCCTAGTATGGAGCCACCCTAATTTTAAAAGAAAAAAAAGGGGGGATAAAATGAAACCTTTCGCGATTCGGAGTTCGGCGTTTCATAAAGCAGTCAATAAAGTTCACAACCCCAAAATCCCGGTGTCGAATTTCCGAAAGGGGTTTTAATTTTCTTTTTAAAAAAAAATATAAAAAAAAGGGGGAAACGAATTTTATAGATCCCGATGTGCTTATTCACAAAGTACCTTTAAGTGTGATTAATTAAACCCTTAATCACGATTAGTGAATCTTAAATCTTTTGGAGTTTTGGGTTTCCCAGAAACAAAGCGCTCTTGAAATATAGGTTTGCGAATTCTCGATTCTCGATTTTCGAAAGTCTTAATCATGGATAATCTTGATTAATTAAGGTTTTAATACAAATGATTAACGTCCGATTTAAGCTATTTTCTTTTCACATTCGGGGGTTGCATATGACATATCTCTTGGGTACGTGATCCCCAAAACTCCGAATTGTGAAATCATAAACTCTAAAACAAAGTCTTGAACTTGACTTAAGTGATTTTAAAACATGTTAGTAATCACTAAACTTTTTTCGGGCTTCGGGATTCGGTGTTTTAAGAAACAGTCATTTCGAAACTCCAAGTTGAAATCGCCGATATATGATAATATCCGTAATAGGACGAATTAAGATTTTTAAGTTTAAATGCGTATCTTTGAGCTCATCTTCTTCATTTAAAATAATAAAGTCTTATTGCCTATCTCAGTATGTCCATTAAAGGATGAGTTAAAAGAACTACAACTCTGCATTTCTAATTTTATTCTTATCTTTTACAGTCACGAGTGAGTTGTATTCATCTAGGCTTATAGATTTTCTCGTCTGCAACAGGTTTTCAATCTAGCACGAATGCTATGGCACCTAAGAGGGTACTTAAGAAGGTTGAGGGAAATAATGAAACCACAGGTATAGAAGGAGATGTCGCAGCTGATACCACACCCCATGCTATTGATTCTATCAAATCTTGGAGGCAAATCTTCAAAAATCTAGATTACGAAATTAAAAACTTCACGCATGATTTTGAGAACAAACTTTGGGACATAGCGGAGTCTGAACTTCACAAGATAGAAACACACCCACGACTCATTCCATATAATGACATGATATATTGGGCCTTAGAGAGAGCAGAAGCGAAGACAAGGAGCATTCTGGACAACCGTGGGGTCATCATCGGTTCCTTTAGGCCGAAACATATACAGGTAATGTACATGCTACCCCCTAATCCTAAGTATGTTTATAATGATGAATTCATAGCCGAATTCAAAAGAAAGGAATGCACAGAGGAAGATCAGACATACCCTGATATAATTAGAGGCTGGTGGGGAGTGCCAGCAAAGTTCAGGGCCGATACTCGTGGGAAATATGCCACAGCCTCACTAAATGAATACATGGTCTATGTAGCCATGATTCTTTGCAGACTCTTTGAAAAGAAAAGCCCCACTCATTTCCCTACGGAATGGGTGCCTCTTCTTCATGAAGTGGTTGAAGGTTTTAGTTTCAACTAGGACAAAATCCCATCAGACAATTTATCTAAGGAGGTAACAGAGTATCAAACTGAAAAATCCAAGGGCCAACTGGTGGCCTTCTATATGTCCGCCTACATCATGGATTCCATATGCTTTATGACCCCTTTCCCTTTGATGAATTGGAGTTGGAACCCAACCTCCAATAAACCCATTCATGAATATTATTCCAAGTTGTTGGAAGAAAATGCTAAGGATTCCTTTTACGAAATATACCACTTCGTGGTGATTCCGGTGCACCAGATGTTTTATGGATGTGAGCCTCCCTATATTTCTGAGTCAATCATGGAAAGTGTCAAGGCCGTCACTGATTGGTTTATAGAAGAAATTTTTTCCTATATTAGGGTTTTCAGATGTTCAATCCCTCCCCACGCACTACCAAAATCCCTCCCTAATAGACTGGTATGCAGGGAGGTGGCTCATTAGATAGTAATAGGTGGCATCGAGAATGAGCTAAAAATGGCCCAAAAGAGATTCTATCCTATTTTCCCTGTGAAGGTTGGGAAACATTCTCTACTCAATCTAAGGCATTCCAAGGTTGAGGCAACCGCATTAGGAGAGATAAAGTTGCTAAATCTCGATCACAGGAAATATGATCCCCATAAAATTGTGGGTAATCACCAAGTCAACTGCAATATGAAAGCATACGAGCATCAACAGTCCCCTTGTGATGACATGTTCAGAGGAGTTATAAGTTATGATGAAGTGTTGGCCAGGCTTCAATCTTTGTCACCTGACTTGCAAAACAATTTCTTGAACTTCCAGAAACATCGGAGAAGTGGTTTACCCGAGGTATTACTAGGAGAATCATCAACTCAGCCTCCAGAAAAAGGAAGCGTACCCCCAGGTTTTGGATCAGGAGGGTAGGATAAAGAAAGTACAAAGAGAATTCCAGAAGAGACCGAAGAGTCTCCATGGAAAACAAAAGGACAAAAGGTAGAGAACTCAAGAATGGAAAAAGGGTCTCAGACACCCCCAGTGTCTGATAAACCAGATTTCCCTTTGTCATCTACAATTCATGGTAATACCCCCAAAACAAAAGAGGAGGTAAGATCTACAGAACTAGGTTCTCCCATCGCCTCTTTGACTCCATTACAATCCACTTTCAGTTTCCCCCAGCTGGGAGCCCTATATGTTAGTGACCTTGAGCCCATCTTCAGAGAAGAGATTCCTCCATCTGATTATTTTTTCAGTAAGAAGAGAAAGGTAGTGTTGAAGTAGGAAATGCATCAAAGGGAAAATGCAATGGTAAAGAAGAAAAAAATCATAATAGATGGGCATAATTTAGAGGAAGAAGATTTCTCTACCGAAGCAATTGGTTCTATGGGAGTGTTAGCCACATCTAACCATTTCACTATTGAAAATATGAAAGCACGTCTGAGACAAAGAAACCTCATGATCTCTAAACTACAAGGCCAATTAAAGGAGAATGAAAAAAGGATCGAAGAAGGTATAAATAAAGGTTTGGACCAAGCCAGAGCCGAGGATAATCAAGAGATTCAATCCCTGAAAACGAGCCTCAATGAGATGGAAGAGACGCAGACAAGTCAAACGCAAGAAGAAATCATAAATCAATTACAAACAAAATTAAAGACAATTGAAGATCTAGTCATAGATCTGGAAGTTTTCCAGGCCTAGTCCCTAGAAGTGCATGTAGAGCTAGAATTTGAACAACAGAAGTTGATTTCCAAGATAGACATCCTCCAGAATTACTTCCATGAAGCAAGCAATTCTTTTGATAACATCATCATGAAGGAAAAAGAAGCTAAAGCAGCAAGGGTCTCTCTTCAAAGGGAAATCATATGTTCAACGAACGAAGAGACATCCAAAACTACAAAATTATCATCCATAGAGAAAATTAGAGGTGACATTATGCTCAAAGTATGGGAAGCCAACATAATGGAAAACAAAAGAATAGTTAAAGAAATCAAAGATGATTGTGAAGAGGTTTTCGATCTCTTAGACAAAGGGTCATTAAACATTAGGAAGGACAATTGTGTAGGGATTCTAGAGTAGATAAATATTGTGAGACACCAATTAAAGTTTAAAGAAGATCTAAGTGAAATCTAGATGGAGATTTCATAGCTAAAAGAAATGGATGTCACCTTAATCAATAGGCTGTTGATTCAACCCAACTTAAAATTGCAGTCAATAAAGTTTGCAGATAAAAGAGTTGAAGACTATTTCCCAAAGATACAGAGAAAGGTATATCTATTCGAAGCAAAGGAGTTTCCAGAGCCTCCCAAAACATCTGCACCTTTCCTCAAAAAATGCATCGAATGTGTCAGAGAAAAAGAAGGAGATTCCTCAACATAGCAATAAAGTACCAATTTGAAAAGTGTAGCTATAAAAATAAAATAAAGATAAAGAAAATCTTGTAAAACAGTTTTCATCTTATTTAGGATAAATAACTAGTTCCAAGAAATTAGAGATTCCCCAACCGCCAAGGATTGGAAATTTTGTATAAATGTAAATTTTTAGGGCTAAGAAAGGGATTTTTTGGTGGCCATTGTATGGGAGAAACTTTTTGCAGTGATTAATAAGAATGCAAAGCGGAGATTCTAGATCTTGTCAATCCTGAGCTATGTGTTCCCTTTGTTTTTTCTCATAGAACATTTTTTCTTAGGTGTATCTTTGATGAAATTTTAACAATAATTTAGCATAATATTTACTACTGGTTCAAGTCGTTGGGTTATCTAATTATTTATAGTTTTTCCTCTGTACCTGCTGTCAACAGTTTCAAGACCTGTAGATTATTTTGGATGCAATGGTTTGTGTTTCACTAGAGTCCTCTTGTCTTTCATCTTTCCTCGTTGCAAAGTGAGATTCTTCCATGATCAATGCCTCATTTTTGTTAAACGATTTTGTGTTTTTCACT
>ML806576.1:87068-106156 GCA_009831015.1 Picea engelmannii | reverse complement strand
CTCTCTTTCTCTCCCCCTGATGCGCTTTATCATATAAAGACACATCGATGCATAGTGATAAACCAAACACACTGGTGTGTGTAATTGAGAGAACCACTAAAGAGTGGCCTCCATTATTTCCTCCGCATACAAAAACCTCCACAAACTTTAAATACAGATGTTTTCACTTGCATTGTGCAAATTTAACTATCTTACAATGAGTTGTTGCTTACACATTTCCATGGTACATTATTGATTACACTTTGTAATGGTACGTTTCGAACTGTGTAGTGCATCGAGTGAAGCAAGTTAGAAAAATAATGAATGCTTACTATCAATACTTTGAAATTTATTATGAAAATAAATCGGTGCATTATACATACACATTGCACCAGTGTGCTACTCACGATATAACATACTGAAAATGTAACTTAAAAAAAACAAATTGCACGTTTATCATGAATGTGCCAAAATATACAACGAAATATGAGCAGGAATTTGTGTTTATAAAGGAAAACCCTATTCATTCTTTTATTTGTTCACCAAATTTTAGAAAAGATATTTGTGCAACAAAGATTTATCAAGAAAGAGTTTTAGAGTGGGTGGATTTGTTTTAGGAGCAAATTCAAGGGTGATTACTATAGATCACATAGAAATCTGTAGATGAGATATTTCAGGTATATTATTCCATTGTATTAATCATATTAATGATTCTCCTATTTTATTCAAAGAATTTTCAGTGCATTCCCAAACAAAAATAAAGGTTTCATAGTTACCTTCAGTATTAGAAGCCCTAATCCCCCCCCTCTCTCTTGCATCTACCCCTCTCTCCCCCTCACTTTGTATCCCTCTCCCTCTCTCACACACAATATCCCCTTCCCTCTCTCTCTACCCCCGATGCACTTTATCATATAAAGACACATTGATGCGTAGGGATAAACCAAATGCACTAGTGCGTGTAATTGAGAGAAGCATCGATGAATGACCTTTGTTATTACCTCTGCATAGAAAAACCTCCACAAACTTTAAATACATATGTTTACATTTTCATTGTGCAAATTTAACATTCTTACGAGGCATTATTACTTACGCACTGCCTTGGTATGTTATTGATTACACTTTGCACCAGTGCGTTTCGAACTATGTAGCACACCGACTGAATCAAGTTAGAAAACTAACACGTGTTTACTATCAATACTTTAATTTTTTTTATGAAAATAAATTAGTGTGTTAAACATACATGCCGCACCGGTGTGCTACTCATGATATAGCACACCAAAAATGTAACTTTAAA
This sequence comes from Picea engelmannii, assembly GCA_009831015.1. Classification (NCBI taxonomy): domain Eukaryota; kingdom Viridiplantae; phylum Streptophyta; class Pinopsida; order Pinales; family Pinaceae; genus Picea; species Picea engelmannii. The sequence continues at coordinate 104,883 of ML806576.1, read as the reverse complement.
AAAAAATCAACACACGCATTTATCATGAAAGCACTGAAATATACAATGAAAAAATCAGCGGGAATTTGAGTTTTTCTGTTTATAAAGGAAAACCTTATTCATTCTTATATTTGTTTGCCAAAATTTAGAAAGGATATTTGTGCAACAAAGATTTATCAACAAAGATTTCAGGGTGGGTGGATTTGTTTTTAAGATAAAATTTGAGGGAGATTACTGTAGATCACATAGAAATCTATAGAGGAGAAATTTCAAGTATGTGATTTCATTCTATTAATCATATTTATCATTTTCCTATTTGATTTAAACAATTTTCAGTGCATTTCCAAACAAAAAAAAGGGTTTCATAGTTACCTTCAATATTGGAAGCCCTAATTTGCTCAACATTTTTTTGCTTTCTCCTTGTATATTTCACAAGAAGATTTTTTTTTAAGAACAACTTCTTTATATGGTTTGTTTATTTATATATGGTTGTTTCCTATCTATTGCAAGGAAACCACTCATTGCATAGGATCTCGAATTGTCTTGTCGTTGTCAAATTTTTTTTAAACGCCTTTGTAGTGACCAATGTGCTATGTACATAGTAAGAGAAACGATGTGTATTTGTTTGTAAAAAACATCGCTTTATTTCAATTTTAAATATTATTAAAAATTCATTTTCACGGTCAGCGATGCACATTTACCTAGATACGCACCGGGGTGCATTGTTTACAAAGCACACCATTGAGTTTAAACTGGAAAAATTATTGATTTTATATGGAAATCACCATTTATTAAATTTGTTCACTTCTCGATGATGTGTAATAAACAATATTTAGGAAGTCACGATTTTCTTAATTTATAAAGCACAGATTGAATACAAAAAATTGTAAAGCATTTTCAATTTCACAACAACACTCTTATACTATATTGATGCGTATATGTATGGTTGACACACCGGTGCATATAAATATTGTTGATGCCTCAGTGTGTATTATATTAATATATATATATATATATATATATATATATATATATATATATATATATATATATTCACAGATTATTGAAAATTCCAAGGGACAAACAAGGGGAAAACCAAGACATGTCAGTGGGTATGTCCAAAAAAGTGTAGAATAAAATGTTAAAATAAATGAACATAATTGCATTGGAAGCAAATATATCTCAACTACAATGTGCATTAGAGGTATGTAATTATTTATTTATTCTCTTATGTACATCAAATTTAAGTATAACATGAAATACTAATTATCAATTGTTTTGTTGCAGAAAAGAAAAAGAAATTGTAACACACCCGACCCCTATGTGCTCCTTTAATGGGTAGGGCATCATAAATTTCATTTTCCTTAACTATCTCAGATCTTCGATTCAGGGCTTCTATCTCATTCTTCTCATCTAGAACTTTTCAACCACAGTCTCCATGCTAAAAAATGAGCTAAGAATTGGAAGATATACCTCTCCCAAGTTCCTCGGGCATTCATTGGTCGAGGCCACGTGACTTTCATGTGGATCCAACTCAATAAGATTCATACTGAGTTATTCGATATCCCAAAGCTTCTATCATTCCTAAATCTATGGTGGATATCCATCAACCAATCAATCCAACAACTAGGCTTGATCCTCAACTAACTCATAGGCTAGTGGGGGGATCGACACTTCAACACTTTTCTGAAATACTTCTCCTCAAGTCATCCGGAGTACCAAGACTCTGGACCGAGCGATCTTACACCATGCACCCTCAGAGAACCGATGGCTCTGATTTACTTCAGGACTCTGTGTTTCAGGAGTTCTAGAGGATCTAATGCCACAAACCTCCGGAGTGACAACTCTCTAGAGTGTCGATCTCCTGACACGTGTCCTACTTCGATTGATGGTCATGATCAGCTTCAGAGTTTCATCCTTTGGGAGTTATCGACCCACGTGACACAACTTTTCCCCAAAGTGGCTATCTTCTAAAGAGAAGGATCTACTGAGACCTGTCCTCTACTGACATACAACTTAGATGAGCTCCGACACTCCAACCTTCGAGAGTTTTGGCTCCTCTACTCCACCTTCTTCTGGAGTGACTTTTATCTGAAGTAGTAGATCTTCTGCCACACGTCATCCTTCATGGAAGACTGAGATGAATTCGTGAATCCAACCTTCAAGAGTCCTCACACCTCCACTCTTCAACTCTTCCAGAGTACTACTGCTCTGGAGTGCAGAATATGATGACACCTATCCTTACCAATGAACGACTTTGATCTGTTCCAGCTCCATGACTCTTCGAGAGTTTTGAAAACTCTACACATTGAATCTTCGGGAGTTCTATTTCTCTAGACTGCAAAATCTACTGACATGCATCCTTTTCAACGGATGACTCGGATATCCTCCGCTACTTCGGGATTCAAGGGGTCTTCAGCCTTTTTTTCCCTACTTCTTTCTGATGTATTAAACCTCCGGAGTACAAAATCTAGTGCCATGTGTCTCCTGGATCCAACGGTTAGGATATAATCTGATGCTTCTAATCTAGGTGGATATCGGTGGCCACCCACCTTTTCCAGCTGGCTCAAAACAACTTTCTCGCAATTTTGATAATTTACTATTTTTAGCAGTTTTTTGGGTCCTGAACTTCCAGAGCCATTTTGAGGCCCTAAACAACATTTTTTGGGGTATGTTCCGGTCGCAAACGAAGATCGTATGCAAAAGTTACGACCCCAGGAAGTTGATGTACTGACTTACCTAAACGGGGCCCACATGAATTTTGGCACTTCATCTCCTAGGGTTAGTTTTTTGGATGTTTAGGGTTTTTGAAACTCCTGTTTATTGTAAAAAGTCCTCGAGAGTCTCATTGTAATCATTTTCTTGCGAATGAGCGTAGCCATCACATCTCTTCTTAGACATAAGCCACCACCATTCCAACAAACTTGTTTTCCACTGCATTTTATAGTTTCATCTTATTTCCTTATTGAATAGAAAACTAGTTTTATTGTATCTTTGTTATTCTGTGTTAAGCATCTGGTAATAATCTGTAGTCATTTCATTTTGATCATAAAATACGGATTAATGGTATCAGAGAGGTATGCTCCTTGTCATCTTAATGCATGTCCCCAATGAGGTTAGAGTACAAAGAGTCAGGTCTCGAGCTTGTTTTTCTTGAGGACAAAAGTTCTCGCACACCCAAGCGACCTCTCATGGAAAGAGAAAAGAAAGATGATGGGACAAGAGATCCTTTCAAACTATTGATTGAGGAAGCTCTCATGCAATAGAGGAACAAGATGATGGATAATTTCATGCAAATCCTTCGATGACTACCAACGGGCGACACATCTTCTTCGAGCGGAAGCACCGCCCCCTTCAAGGTACAAATAAACTTTGATATTCCTATATTTGAAGGTCAAATAGACACAGATGTTGTAGGCAAGTGGTTGAATCTACTAGAAGGGTATTTTTCTGTCCATAACTTTTCGAATAGAGAAAAGATTACTTTTTCACTCCTCAAAGGCGTTCCCCATGTAAAATATTGGTGGGAAAATTTCTGTGAGCAAAAGGAAATGGAGGAACCCTCATTATTTATAGTCATGACCATCTGGGAATCCTTCAGGGATGCTATTAAGGAAAAATTATACCCTTTCGGAAGTTATGACGAATTGTATACCAAATGGACCACACTACAACAAGAAAGAGACAAAGTAGTGCCAGATTTCACAAATATCTTCCATACCTTGCGCACCAAGTTGGGTATCAAAGATTTAGAGTGACATCTGGTGCTCAAGTATCGTGGTGCTTTGCATAGATACATCCAGACTGAAATGGAATTTCTGGACATCTCATCCTTGGGCGTGGCCTACAGATATGCTGTCAAAATTGAGAAGAAGCTCAAACAAAATACGCAACAATTTGGGTCGGGGAACCCCTCACAAAAAAATCCACGAAAGGGCAGCCCCAACCCACAGAACAAAGGATAGAGAAAAGATGGAAAATATCAAGACAACCAGTCCAAGCTGCAAGCAAAGAAGGAAACTGGAAAGAGAAAGAAAGATACTGGGAAGTGGTGCGACTTCCACAAGAGCCCTTGGCATAACACTGTTGACTGCCGCTCAAAGCAGACGTTGGTGGCCGTAGTGAAAGCCTCTGAATAAGATGCAGGTTGTGAATCTGAGTCAGAACCAGAAAAGGGAAGATGGATCATTGATGCAGAACCTAGTTCCACCATTGCTACCACCAAGCTCCAACCTAGTGAACCAGACGAGCCAGAATAAGGATAACACCTCTTCCATTCATAGATGTGGGTAAAAGGCACCCCACTACACTTCATCATTGATAGAGGTAGCCAAAAGAACCTCATCTCAACAGAGGTCATCAAGTAGCTGGCCCTGCCAACAACGTCGCACTCACAACCCTACACCATTGGATGGCTCCATCAAGGAAGCGATCTCCGCGTCAGCCAACAATGTCGACTGTCATACAACATCAATCCATTCAAAGATGAGGTATTGTGTGATGTTTCTCCTCTCGAAGTTTGTGATGTTCTTTTGGGCCAACCTTATTTATGGAAATGTCATGTTGTATATGAGTCTAGGCCTCATAGTGTTATTATTACTTTGAACAAGAAATTGTATAGGATACCTGAGGTTGTCCCACCTAGTGCTATTTCCTTGATCTCTACTAAGAAATGCAGGAAGATCATCTCTCAGACAGGGAAGTTTGTCTTCTTCATGATTCACTCTCAGAATGAGAGAAAAATCACAGCCACATCCAGGGTCTCTGCGATCGACCTCTCCACACAGTAGAAGCAAGTAGATAGGGTCGTGGAAGAATAATTAGATATATTCTCCTCACCTACTAGGGTACCTCTGCACTGCCAGGTCAAGCACCCCATCGATATGACCCTCGATGCACCGCTGCCCAATGGGCCAGTCTATCGCCACTCTCTGTTAGGGAATGAGGAGATCAAGTGATAGATCCAAGAATTTCTCCACAAGGGGCACATCCATCCTAGTTCATCACCTTGTGGGAGACCAATCATGCTGGTACAGAAGAAAGATGGAACCTGGCGACTTTGCATTGATTATTGGGCTCTGAATAAAATCACAGTCAGAAACTGGTAACCAATACCTCGAATTGACGACCTCGTTGATCAAATCATGGGGGCCAAATACTTGAGTGATATTTATCTGAAGTCTGGCTACCAACAGGTCTTAATAGAACAAACAGATGTATGGAAGACCACCTTCAATTCAAAGGAAAGCCTTTTTGAATGGTTGGCCATACCCTTTGGTATGACAAATGGTCCAACCACTTTCATGAGGATGATGGACGATATCCTATGACCATTCACCAATACATTTGTAGTGGTGTATCTAGATGACATTCTCATTTACAACAAGACTTGGGCCGAACACTTGCAACATATTCAGCAGGTTATGCACGCCCTGCGGCAACACAAGCTATATGCAAACTTGGAAAAATGATCCTTCAGCATGGACAGGGTCCATTACGTAGGCTACATCATTGATCAACATGGTGTACATGTGGATCCATCCAAGATCCAAGACATCCATGACTGGCCAGCCCCAACCACACTCACTAAGCTTCAGATCTTCTTGGGCCTTGCTAATTTCTACCACAGGTATGTGTTGGAATTCTCCCATATTGCATGAGCCCTCAGCCAAATAACCAGGGGTGGTGGTAGGGTGAAATTTGCATGGGACTGGACCCAACAACAAGCATTCGATGATTTGAAACAATGCTTATGATCAGCCCCAGTACTTTCACTACCAGACCTGCAACAACCCTTTGAGATCGAGACTAATGCTTTAGACTATGCTGTGGGTGTCATTCTCATGCAGCACAACCACCCCATGTCCTATCATAGTGCGACACTATCAGATGCTGTCTGTAAGTACCCTACTTACGAAAAAGAAATGTACTCCATTGTGCAAGCCTGCCGCCAGTGGGGACATTACATTCTTGGGAGGGAGAAAGTCATCCACAATGATCATAAGCCACTGCAGTTCATGTAGACATAAGGAAAATTGTAGAATGACCGCCATCAAAAGTGGTCCACATACTTGCAGCAATTCCACCTCAACATCAAGTATAAAACAGGAATCACCAACCGCATCATTGATTTCCTCAGTAGACCACCAGTCACGACACTCAACACAGTGCTAGACTCCTGTGGCCATGAGACCTCTGGATGGCCCCAACTCTATGAGATAGACCCAGACTTCGCCACCACCTACCAAATGTTGGGTGCCAAGGTAGTTGCCGATAATTTCCATCTTCAGGATGGGTTGTTGTGTCATTTGGGACATATATGTGTTCTGTCAAATGAGCGAGAAAAGATGATCTGGGAAGCCCACTACAGTTGGGTGGCAGAAAACTTCAGCATCGAAAAGACAGTGGCAATGCTACAAAAACATTTCTACTGGCCGAAACTTTAACAGGAGGTCATCAAGTATATCAGGTCTTTCACTGCTTGTGCTATTGCCAAACCAACCACTAAGAAACAGGGCCTATACACCCCTCTTCCTACTCCTGACAGGCCATGGGAATCCATCTCAATGGACTACATGTCAGGCCTCCCATCCACCAAGCAGGGAAATGACTGTGTTTTTGTGGTTGTTGATCACTTTTCTAAGATGGCGATTATGGTTGCTTGCAAGAAGAGCATCACAGCAGAAGCCACTGCCAAGCTCTTCTTTGAACGAGTCTGTGTACATTTTGGAATCCCACAAACCATTGTCTTAGATCAGGATAGTTGATTTCTCATCACATTCTGGTCTAGCCTTTGGTCACTACTGGACACCAAGCTCACCAAATCCATCGCCTTCCACCCCCAGACAGATGGCCAAACTGAGGTCATAAATCGAATGATCGTGCATATCCTGCACATGTATAATTCCAAGAACCCTCACACATGGGATGAGAGTCTTCCTTATGTCCAACATAGCTACAATAGAGCCCTTCATAGCTCAATTGGCCACAACCCCTTTCAGGTGGGGTTGGGATTTTGACCATTGGGTCCCATAGATATTTCATTTCCCCTTGCGGTCACCTCGATCGACTCCTCTCCTACTCCAGCTGAGGCTGACAAAGCCACCCGGTTCATTGAGAGGATCCAACACATCTGCCAACAGGTTCAGGATATCCTATAGAAGTCTAATGACAAGTAAAAGCAGCACCATGATCAACATCAGGTTCCACATAAGTTTCAGGTGGGCGACAAAGTTTGGTTGCACTTGCAGAAAGAATTCCTTACAGGACCCCATCAAAAGATTTGTCCACTTCGTTATGGGCCATACACCATCACCAAGTCTGTGGGGGATAATGCTTTTGCGCTCAACATTCCTCCTTTCCTTGGCCTTCACCTAGTGTTCAACGTGGACCTCCTTCGACCTTATTTCCTAGCATTATTGGACACCTCAGACATAGCAGAACAACTGAAACCAACAGAGATCAACCCCGACTGCATATAATAGGAATCCAATGATCATATTATGGACACACAGATCAAGGGAACTCGACAACAAAGGATCCATCTTTATCGATTTGTCAAAGAAGGGCATCTCCTGCACCAAGGCAAGTGGCTCACTCGGGGCCAAATTCAGCAGAAATTTCCTCATCTGATGGGGGAACTCAACGCAATAGAGATCATTTATTCCTAAGGATGGAGGATTGATCCAGGTGGATATCACTGGCCACCCACCTTTTCCATATGGCTTAAAACAACTTTCTTGCAATTTTGATAATTTACTATTTTTAGCAGTTTTTTGGGTCCTGAACTCTCGGAGCCGTTTTGAGGCCCTAAACAACGTTTTTTGGGGTATAAAATTCCACAATGAAATTTTGTGCAACTGTTGTAGTCCTTAGATAGATATTTCCAATGGACTATCATATGCCTAAAATGGAGATCGTATGCAAAAGTTACGACCCCGGGAAGTTGATGTACTGACTTAACCAAACGGGGCCCACATGACTTTTGGCGCTTCATCTCCTAGGGTTAGGTTTTTGGATGTTTAGGGTTTTTCAAACTCTTGTTTATTGTAAAAATTCCTCGAGAGCCTCATTGTAATCATCTTCTTGTGAATGAGCGCATCCATCACATCTCTTCTCAGAGATAATCCACCACCATTCCAGCAAGCTTGTTTTCCGCTGCATTTTATAGTTTTAGCTTATTTACTTATTAAATAGAAAACCAATTTTACTGTATTCATTTTGTTCTTCTCATAAAATCCAGATCAACTTCGGGCCTTATGAAATCTCTAAAATACTATACCCCAATTCCTCCGGAGTTCAGAGTTTCGGACCCCCAGAGTTCCGGTCACTTCACCAACCACTTTGGCTATGTGGGCTTGTAACAGGGGGTGACACGTGTAAGGGGCTAGGGTTGACACATGTCACATTCCAATGGGTCTATAGGGTATAATATGAGTGACATGTGGCACGTCAAACTTGGGTCCATGTCACCCTGGATGACATCACTATACCACGTCACTCCAGACTGATTGTCCTTCATGCCCTTCGATCTTGTGGCCAAGGTAGGTCCATGTAACCCTTGGTTCAACGGCCTCCACTACTTCGTAACTTCAACATTCAAGGGTTTCTTGGGGTGAAATTCTTCATCCTCTCGAAGTTGGTCAACGTTAGGCTGACCACCGCCTAGATCTAACGGCTAAGAACAATCCCGAAGTGTTCTTGAATCGATGGCTCTAGTCACTTTGGGCTTCGACATTTGGGTATTTTTGAAAGTTATAAAGTTTGATATCACCGGGGCTTCAAGCTCTCGATGCTTTGAAACCATCAAGAGATAGATCCTTTTGGATTTAGAGCAGGGCTCCTAGGCCCTCTTCATATGGGGCCTCCAAGGATTCTCTTGGTTACACGCTCGACTCTTGGTCGATAATTTTCTAAGGCCGTGAGCATGAGCCCTCGGTCACACAGATGAAAGGTCTGGGAAATACACTTCCTTGTCTACACTCTAAGGGAATTATGCCTCCTGAGTTTACTGGTTCCTTAAACAGAATGAAGGGACTCTCCTTGTGTTTCTCCCATAGTTTATAACTTATAGAGTTCTCGGTCTCTGCCCGCCTCGCAGAGATTCTGTGCATACATACCCTACCTCTCCTGAGCCTAATAGAATCCTTTCTCCAAGAGACTCAAAATGACTGGGAGCGTCGACATGCACACATGAAAATGTGCCCAAGGTCGATGAACTCATATTTCATTTAGTTTTAACTTGAGCCATCACAGAGCTCGAGCATTTACATGTACAAGATATATAATTCCTTACTTGCTTAAATACACAATTAAACAGAATTAAATGGACGCAAAATAACCATTAAGAAAACATGCACATCCCTAAAACATTCATAGAATATCCAAACAGTATACCACCAATCAAACGTAATGTTTTACATAAGGATGATAAACACCATTATCATTCATTTCACGCAAGGCACGCATTATCACATTTATAGATAATCAAATCATGCAATTCAATTCTAGGATACCAGACATAAAAATTCTTATCTATTACAGTTGATCACCAACTGACTGACTATGGGTTTTTTCCTCTCCACCCAACCATAGGCTCAGTGGAATTCATTCTTAGCACTCTGGCCATCCTCGTGCCAAGCCATGATATTGCCACAAAACTCCCACAATTTCTTAGGGATTCTTTCTTTGTTTCAACTTATGCTCGGGTTTTGTTCTCTGCAAACTCTTAGAGATATATTTCTCTGTCATGGCCTTGGTGAGGTTTATAAGATTATCACTCAGCCTCAAGCTCATGGTCATCTATTCATCATCTGTTGGAGAGATCCGCACGTTCTCCTCTCTATCTATCTCCATTTTTCCTTGTCTCTATTTTCTGTATATCTCTTCCTAGAATGGTTCTTGACCTATCCTATTCCTTCTGTCAGAAGAGAACTCGAGCCAGCCTGGTCTTCCAGACCCTGTGGTACTTCGGGATGAAATTCTTTAGTCAGACCATGCTTCCATTCATGGGGGTGATTGATTTCTCAACCACCAGTCCTTATGTAACACCCCAGGTTTTGAAGGCTAGGAGGTTCTTGATTCCCCACAAAGTTAATTAAACCTGCCTTTGGTCTGATGGGGGGGTTCGATTGATGGCTTGTTCCCTAATTTTTTGTATGTTCATTCATTTCCCTCACTCAATTTCATGTGTATTTTCTTGGGAAAGGGAAATGAACTACTGGATATTAGCCACGGGATAGCTGGTTGTAGTGGTCATTGGTGTGATCCATCCGTGATTTCAGGCTTGCGTGTCTGATATGTGTTGGCCTGTGTCCAGTGTTTCTCAAAATTGTGAGTCCTAAGAGTACCAACATTGATATTCTGAACCAGTTGTGTTCGAGCCCGAATAAGGAGAAGGACTACCTGAGGGACTACATGGCAGAGAAGGGTGGAGGTCTGTTCTCTAGGGTGGTGCAAGCTGGGTAGAAGAGAGCTGTGTACTTGGATTGTTGTGAGATCTGGGAATCCTGTGAGAGCTTGGGTGATGACTAGTTTGGGAAGCCAAGTAACACTCTAGAACCATCCTTGTGGATTCATAACCCTGGATCGGGGGTGACGTTGTTGTTCATATTTGGAACAATAATGTCTACGGTTGGGTGGAACGTCCTGGGTATGCATCCATTTGGTGTCATCTTTCATAAAGATAAGTTCTCTCTGTTATGGTATCAATTGCATGTATATGAATTCATTTTCGTTGTATATTTAATTATCATTTAACTGAATCTTTAGACTATGCATGTTTGTTGACTACTGATGTGCATATCGTTAAAGTCTTTTCTTTTATGCATCCTTAAATTTTAAAAAGGTATCGGTAAAAGAAAGAAGTCCAAGGGTGAGCTTGAAGGTAGTGCACCCTGACCTGTGGGTGGTTGGGTATGTTACAGTTTGGTATCAGAGATTTTGGTTGAAACACACGACCGATATGGGTTGGGTGTTTTGGTTAGAGTCTCGTGGTCGAGATCAAACTCTGACTGAGAATTTAAAAATCTCAGTAGGAATGGCGTTGCAGAATCTACGTAGGAGTTAGATCGTCAGATATCCATTGTAAGGGGTTCAAAGGATCGTGACCATTCCCCTTCGAATTCAGGATCGATCACAACTATAGGATCAGGAGAGATCCAGGATCGTTGGATAGGAGGACAGGTGAACAGGGGTCATCCGGTATAAAGAAAGCAAGGGTTAAGGTCCCAATTGTCGGATCCCATTGGAGAGAGAGATCAATGAACATGAGGCATTGTGGGGAACCAGGTTGCCGGGAAATAATTCCCCAAGGCGATCCCAAAATCCAAACCACAGTTTCACCAAAGGGTTACGTGTTATCATTAGGAGAATTGCGGGACAAAAAGTGGGTTACTCCAAACCGTTGATGTATGCCCTTGCAAATTGAAAGGAATGCTAGTGTTTAAGTGACGAACCTCCGAAGAGTATAAGTAGCCAGGGACTATCGATCTGTAGGAGGACACGCGTCAACTGATCATGTGCTCCAGGAAAATGAGAGCAAGGAGAAGTTGAGAATTGATATTTCCGGACCCCGGAGATCCAAAGTGAATCACAGTTGTCTAATCCAGGAGGACATGGAGCAGAAATCCACACACTTTGGGGAAAAATGAAGTTTGAGGGTTGATATTTTTGAAATCTGAGGACCTAAATAAATTGTAGCCATCGATCCATGGGAGACATGCGTCAGTAGATTGCAATATTCGAATAAAAAAATTTTGGAAAAAATTGAGGTTTGAGTTTCCCGAAGTTTGAAGGCTCGAAGGAATGGCTGTCATTGATCCTTGCAGTGGTAAATTTCGAAGTCTTGAAGTCCGAGGTTAATATAGGTCGTTCGATAAGGGAGACACATGGAAATATCTTATATGATTCAGGAAATCAGAGTTCAGGAGAATTGGAAGTGTGCTAGTATGGAAACTCCTGAAGTCTCGAATCCTGAAGAGATGAAGTGATGGGGCACGATGACATCACCTAGAGGTAATGTGGATCCTGGAATTCCAGAAGTGATGTGGCTTGTAGACGTCACCTGGGATGATTTGGAAACATGGGATGTGTGCCATGGGTCAGTAAGTTTTGAGCATATGGAGTATTGAAATTTCAGTTAGAACATGACACGTGTCACCCACCCGATTGGGCCACGTGTCCGCTTCCAGTATTTCACCACGTGGCAAAAGATTGTATAGTCTAGAGACTGGGCACTATAGTGGGGAAAGATGTGACAGGTTGCATTGGGTCAAAAACTACCGAAGGCCTGAGTACATATCGACCATTGATTCCATAAGTCACACGTCGAAGGATCATCGACTTCAGGTAAAATCACTCTAGGAGAATGTGCAGGAGGAACATTTGAAACTTCTGAAACTCGAAGAGCCGAAGTGATTCACAATTGATAATATCTAGGAGGACACCCGTCGATAGATCATGAACTCTGGGTAAAAGTGTTATGGGAGGATGAAAACGAGGAAAGTTGAGACTCTCGAAGCGTGGAGTCCTGAAGGGGATCTCGATCGTTGATCATGAAAGAGGATGAGGACTGTTGATCTGGTCCTAGATGAAAATTCCGAAGTCTCGAAACTCTAGACAAGTGCTTTTTCAGCTAAGCATAGGGTCATGACCATGGTCATATGTAGATTGAGAGCTGAGGGAAGGAGGGCTATGGGTTGAATTGGTTGTCTTCGAGACAGAAAATTGCTAAGGAAAGATTTAGCCCGATTTCTAGTCATGGTCACCTGGGAAGGTGGTTTGAAGGAAGTGCCTGTGCATGATGAAATTCTATGTGAGCCAAGGATAACATGACACTTTTATTTTTGGAGAATGGGGATATGGTCTCCCTGTTGTTGGGAAAAACACCCTACGGACTAGCAAACTAGGGCCAGACTTGCATGCAGATTTTGACCAAATAGAAACTACTTTTTTACCTACAACCCAAGATTTAAACCCCTTTTTCATAGTAAATGCATGGAAAAGAACCACCAACCTTATTATTGACATTCGATGTAGATCCTCCGTTGCTCTTCGATTACCTTCTTGCGCTGCTCCTTCCATAGATGACCTGCACTCAAGACAAACAACAACTATGCATGCATGTTACTTCTATACTCAAGGGTTAGAAATTGAGCATAAATTAACCAAATCATAGACAATTCATGCATTGGGATGGGAAGAGTATTCTTTTTATTACTGAAAGTGAATCAACTTACAAAAAAGCTGAGACCGACCACCGCTCCTTGAACTTGATCCTGGGCTCCTCTTCTTCTGTCCTTCAACTGATTTGCGTTAAATCTCCTTTGGCATGAGGAAAGGCTAAAGGGTTGGGACAATGGATTACGTAAATGGGCAGAGTTTCTTCGCTATATTTTTTCCTCCTCCAAATGGTACCTGGCGGCAACTCAGCCTACCCCACTCTCACGGTGGCCGGTCGCTCCACCAGGATCTTCGTGCTCCTTGGCCCGAAGAACTCAAAGGTTCTTCATTCCCCTCGGAAGAATCTACCCACAGTAACCTTTTCCTCTCTCCGGTCCTCCCTACTTGATTATCGAAGGATCTGCTGTCGCGACTCCATGAGTCCTGCACTTGTGACGAATTCCTCGGATCCCCGAGGTACGATATCCCTGGTCAACCGTTTACTTTCCTCGGCGTATCGGAACATCGCACCATCGCGAATTGCGCACTATAACTTCGGGTTTTCCCAGTCCCGAGATTCGAGACTCTGGGATGTCAACCCTTTTTCTTTCTCGCCTTTCGCTAGCTCGCTACTCGCAAGACGAATCTCTGAATCCTTTATGCCCCGAGACCCGATGTCCCGAGATCACCCTTCACATCAATCACTATGACTCCCGTCGTGCACGTGATTTCCGCGGCGTCGGCTCTCGCGTTCTCACGCCCGCTTTGGCCAACCTATCAACTCCTCCAACGCGAAGCACCGGTATGCTCGAGCTCCGAGTAGAGGAGTGATTGTTGAAGCTCTTCCGAACAACACTCAAGTCGCCGATTCTCTTCCTTTATGAAGAAATATCCATTCTTCCGCCTTCGTCCTGTATGACCTCCACTGAAGTCGGTTCCACAGTGGACTAAGGGAACTATCCCTCCTGAGCTTTGTCACCTCAGACTCTGTCCGATGTTCTCTCGAACACGGCCCGTACTCCGCCTTCAATCGCTTCCTAAATTGATGAAGTCTTCCAGTCCTTGTGCATTCACGCCACAACAACTCGACCTTCTCCACCTCAGACTTGCTACTGAGACTCAAACCCGACCTGCACTCATCTGCAAGGCTCGAATAACTCGACTCAACTTCGAGCAGAGTGAGAACGAAATTTCAACTGTTTAGCCCTCCCCTCGACGCACTCTATGCGGAGGAATTCGACTGCACTCTATGCAGGAATCTCCTGGCCTAAACAGAGAAACAATTGAAACTCATTCTCTCAGGTTACGAACCTGGTATGCAATCACATATGCAGCATAAAGAAGATAAGCATAGAAAGAAGAAAGTATGCAGCAAAATAACATCAATAGCACAAAGAATTCAAACACAGCCATGATATTGAATCAAGAGTTCCTTCCTATTAATTCAATCTGTACAAGGGGTTTCTTCACGAATTCCCTATCCTGTTCTCCCCTGCTCTCTAAAAAAAAAAAATACCGATACTGATGCTAATGCCAATCTACTCTAATAATATAAAGGAGGGTGTCTATATCTTGTTTTCCCTCTCAAAAGATAAATTGTCAAATCTAAACTTAATGGTCCTATCTACCTGCACTAAATCTAATCTTTCTGCATTAAATCTAATAAGTGCCTCTGCTGTACAAGGACGAGAGCTTATCTTCTCCCGGTCTATTTCAGTGTACAAGTATGCCTAAATATGGAGGCTTTTATTTAAACGGTGACGCACATCAAAATGGTCAAAACCGTGATGCTAGCGTCACCCTGCGATCCTTTTTCCTTTTCCCCACTTATGGCCTCGCGTGACGAGGTGTGGATGCTCCTGCATCATACTCCTCGGCTCAAAAAGATTTCGTGGGCTCCTGTCCATGAGTTCTTGTACGATGTGCCCATGCTTTTGTATGACTGCCTCTGGTTCCCAGCTGGCATCCTCCACTGGGTGGTTCTGCCACTTCACCAGGTACTCAAAATATCGCTTCCTCCTGGTCTTCCTGCCTACTCGCTTGTCCAGTATGTATTCCATCTCAGGCTTCTGTGCAACGGGCAACTGCTTCTGCCACTGGACCACCGGTTCCTCAGCCCCAGCTACTGTATCTTCGGCCTTATAGGGGTATAAATCCGAAATGTTGAAAATCGGAGATATCCCGATGCCCTCTGGCAGCTCAAGCTCATATGCATTCTCGCCGAATTTCCTCCGAATCCTGCATGGCCCGATTTTCTTCATCTTGAGCTTGTTATATGTCCCCCGTGGGAACCTTTCCTTCCTCAAGTGTGCCAGAACCATGTCTCCAACTTCAAACTGAAGCTATCTTCTTCTCTGATCGGCTCTGCGCTTGTACTCTTGATTCGTCTTCTGCAGTCGCTGCTTCACCTCCATGTGAAGTTCTTTCATCGCCTCAGCGAACTCCTCAGCTCTCGCGCTGCTAGTCTCAGCCTGTTCTGGCTCCCTGAGCTCAGACACTCCCCTAGGCTGTGTCCCATATAAAATCTGAAATGGGCTCTTACCTGTACTTCGATTCACTGAATCGTTGTACGCGAATTCTGCCTGCGGTAGGATCTGATCCCAGCTGTTGTGATGCTCTGTCACCAGGCTCCTCAACAGATCCCCCAAGCTTCTGTTGACTACTTCGGTCTGCCCATATGTCTGTGGATGGTAAGTAGAACTGAAAGCTAAGTTAGTCCCCAGCTTCTTCCATAGCGTCCTCCAAAAATGACCTATGAAATTCGTATCTCTGTCCGAGACTATGCTTCTCGGCAATCCATGCAATCGCACAATTTCTTTGAAAAACAAATTTGCAATGTGTGTGGCATCGCTCGTCTTATGACACGGGATAAAATGTGCCATCTTCGAGAATCTGTCTACCACAACAAAAATGGAATCCACGCCTCTCTGTGTTCTCGGCAAGCCTAACACAAAGTCCATGCTAATGGCTTCCCATGGCCTCTCAGGTATGGGCAATGGCTGATAGAACCCTGTGTTCTATCTTCGGCCCTTCGCGTGTTGACATATCCTGCACCTGTCAACAAAACGCTTCATGTCTGTACGCATGCCTGGCCAAAAATACGATTCGCTCAGCTTGGCGAATGTTTTGTCATGCCCGAAATGACCTACTAAGCCTCCGCTGTGCTTTTCCCTTACCAAATTCTCTCTCATAGAGCAATATGGAATGCACAGTTGGTTGCCTTTAAAAATCAGTCCATCTTGTATCAAGAAATCTATCCACAGGCTCCTATCCCTGAGAACTGGGTTCTCGGATGCTTCGTATGCCTCGCCAAAGTCTGCGTCACCTGCATACATATCTTTTAAATTTTCAAAACCTAAGGTTTTGACCATGAACTCCTGTAGCAACAAGCACTTCCTTATCAAAGCATCAGCGACCTTGTTCGCAGTCCCCAAAATGTGCTTGATCACAAACGTGAAATTCTGCATGTACTCTACCCACTTCGCATGCTTTTGATTCAGCTTCTCCTGCTGACTCACGAATTGTAGTGCGTGATTATCACTGTAGAGTACAAATTCTTTGGGTATGAGATAATGCCTCCACTTTTTCAATGCTTGTATGATGGCATAGAATTCTTTATCATACGTGGAGTATTTTAACTTCGCATCATCCAACTCCTCACTGAAATATGCAACAGGTCTGTCGTCCTGACTCAAAACTCCTCCAATAGCATACCCGCTGGCATCACACTTCACCTGGAAGGTCTTCTGAAAGTCAGGCAGCACTAACACTGGCTGCTCGGTTATCTTTTGCTTCAACAGATTGAAGCTCCTCTCAGCCTTGGCTGTCCACTGGAAAACTTTATGCCGCTTCCTCACCATGTCCATCATCGCGGCACTAATTCCACTGAAGTTCCGAATAAACTTCTTGTAGAAGCTTGCCAATCCATGAAAGCTCCTTACCTCAAAAACATTTCTAGGCGATGGCCACTTCCTGATCACATCTACCTTCTCAGGATCCATCTTTAACTCATTTGCCGAGATCACAAAACCCAGATATATGAGTTCTGTCTACATGAACGAGCATTTTTTCAAGTTGATCAACAGCTTCTCCTGCTGCAGTCTTCTCATCACTATGGCCAAATGTCTCAAGTGTTCTTCCCTGGTTTTACTGAAAATCAGTATATCATCCAGGTATACCACCACAAATTTGCCAATGAATTCCCATAGGACTTCATTCATCAGCCTCATAAAAGTGCTCGGTGCATTCGTCAACCCAAACGGCATGACCAACCATTTGTACAAACCCTCATTTGTCTTGAATGCTGTCTTCCATTCGTCTCCTTCTCTCATTCGAATCTGATGGTATCCACTCTTGAGATCAATCTTTGAAAAATAATTTTCCCCACCCAGGCAATCCATCAAGTTGTCCATCCTTGGCAGTGGAAACCTATACCTGATGGTGATCTTATTAATCGCCCTGGAGTCTGTGCACATCCTCCAGCCTCCATCCTTCTTCGGACTCAGTACTGTCGGAACAACACATGGACTAACACTCTCCCTCACTAGTCCTTTGTCCTGCAGATCCTGTACTTGCCTCTTGACCTCTTCGTTCTCCTGGGGTGTCAACCTGTACGCTGCCTTATTTGGTAGACTTGCTCCAGGTATGAGGTCAATGTGGTGACTCACACTCCTT
The DNA here is from genome assembly GCA_009831015.1 of Picea engelmannii. NCBI lineage: Eukaryota > Viridiplantae > Streptophyta > Pinopsida > Pinales > Pinaceae > Picea > Picea engelmannii. Next base: position 87,069 of record ML806576.1, on the reverse strand, counting down.
A
>ML806576.1:26791-81218 GCA_009831015.1 Picea engelmannii | reverse complement strand
TTTGTTTAACGAGTCCAGAGATAGTAAACTCGAAGGTTTTTCAAGATTATAGAGTTTGGAAAAACACTTAAAAGAGAACTCTCTCAGTTCCTTTTTCGTACAGTAGTCCAACGAGACCAAAAAAGGGTTAAACTATCGCTCGACGGAAGCATACTACAAATACTTTAGCGAGCGTGAAAATAGCAAGATCGCTCGACAATCTTTTCATGTTTAGAGAGTCTGAAAAAAGCTTAAAGAGAACTCTAGGGGGTTCCTTTTTCATATAACCACAGTGAGCCCGAAAAAGTGATAAAAGTATACTCGATTACATTCTCATTGATTTACAAGCACGAGAAAGAACAAAGACTAAGCTCGGTAACTTATTCTCATGTATTAATGAGCATGAGAAAGAACAAAGACTAAGCTCGAGATTGTTTTCATTTTTACGCAAGCTTTAAAACAAAACAAAACTATGCTTGGGATAGATTTTAATTTTTACACAAGCTTAAAAACTAAACAAAACTATGCTTGACCTGGTTTCATTTTTACGCAAGCTTGAACCAGAGGAAAACTATGCTTGAGGTAGGTGGTTTCATTTTTACACAAGCTTGAACCATAGAAAACTATGCTTGCACTTCCCAACACATAACACATGGATGGTTGGTACTTAACCCCCAGCTTAAGAAACTAGCAGCTAAACTTTAGCATGAAGTCCAGAGGCTGAGGAAAATCCACTTGTCTCGTGTCATCCAACTGCAAAGGAGAATGAAAAGAAGCTTCAAATACTAGACGAAGGACTTGACTCAAATAGAGAGGGGGAAAACTATTTCATTTTTGAATGAGCTTGACATAGAAACAAGAACTATGCTCATAACCTCTATTTCATTTTTTAACGAGGTTGCTATAGAGACGCAAAAACTATCCTCAGAAAGTGGTTTCATTTTTGAACGAGCTTGAAATAAAAAAAACCATGCTCAAAGACCTCTATTTCATTTTTTAACGAGGTTGCCTCAGAGACACAAAAACTATCCTCGAAACCTTTATTTCATTTTTTAACGAGGTTGATATAGAGACGCAAAAAACTATCCTCGAAACCTCTCTTCTTGATCATGGATTCCAAGAGGACAATGCTCTGGAATGACACCATGTCAAGGGACAAAACTCAGTCATGGCTTCCAAGAGGTCTTCACTGGAAGGAAGAAACACACCCTGCAAGGACACCACGTTGAGGGTCACGATAGGAGTAAAGAGATCAGGCTCTAACAACCCTATCGAAGAGATCACCATGTCAACTACTAGATCTAAGTCATCAGAAGTTGAAGCCATGGGCGACAACGCCACATAATTGACTTGTGGTGGAGGTGATACTGTCTGCATACAAGAACCATTCAGGGAGGCAATCCAGGCGGGGTCAATGAATGAAAGTTGATCAACAGTCACAACTTGTCCATCGTGAGGGAAATATATCACACGAAAAAGAGTAGAGACAATAGCTTTCATGGCATAGACGTAATCTCGCCCAAGGAGTAAAGAAAAATCCAAGGGGTCTTGGACGACCATGACATCAATAAAGACAGTTTTCCCTCCCAAAGTTATAGGAAACTGAGGAAGGGTCCCTAAAGGTTGACTAGTTCTTCTGTTAAAAGCTAACAGATTCTGCGTAACTGGCGCAAGTGGAGGACAACCCAATGCTTGCCAAGCAATAGAGGACAAAATACTAACAGTTGAACCTTCATCTATCAATGTTTTGGTAACGTCCCGACCACAAACCTGTACTGTAATCTAGAAAGGAAAGTAAAAGGGAAGACGAGGTCTAGTTATTACATCACAATCAAAATGGATGGCCTCATTACTTGGAGGGGGTTCCACGAGAGAAGGAGGAATACCCCCTGACACGGCAAAGTCTGTATCAACGAGAAAAACGTGGGCAGTATCGGGTTTACTCTCTAGTGGGAGAGTAGGATCGACCGATGGAGAGATCAGATCGACCACTTGAGTTTCATTCTCCAAGGGGAGAATGGGGTCGACAGGTGCAAACGAATCGACCACTTGGGTGACCCTCTCTAATGGGAGAGTGGGATCGACCAAGGATGGTATCGGATCAACCACTTTATCAACTAGTTCAACTAAGGACATGACCAAATTGACGACATGATCAACCGAATTGATCGGAGTGATCATTCCATCAACTACAGGTGGGTTGATAGAAAGCTTGCAATAAGCAGCTGGAAGTTGAGGTTGTGAAACAGTCATGTCTTCCAGTAATTTCGAGGCTTCGTCCATACAAGGGCAAAGGTGATTGAGATGACTCCCTTTGCATAGCATACATGGGAACTTGACTCTACTTTTGTTCTTCCCAACAGTATCGTGACTGGTTGATAGAGGGTCGTCAACATGTTGTTTAGAGGCTAACGACATGGGTTGGCTAGGGTGTGTAGACCATACTTCTATAACCTTGGATAGACCAGGGAAATCCTTAAGAAGATGGCTACCCTTACAAAGCCTGCAAGGGTACTTGGGCTTATGAGTTGTTTGGGTGATCTTGACATCATCAACACTCCCAACATGATTAACAGTAACTGGTTGTTTTCCAACATGTTTGACAGTGGTTGGAAGTTTGGATCCTTGCTTATTTTTCTTCTTCTTATTCTTCCTTTTCTTCTTCTTCTTATTCACCGAGTTACTAGGTTCAGAACTTTCACTCGACGAAGAATATGAAATGGAAGGCGACCTTGCAAGTGAAGAAGTTGAAGAAGACCTTACTGGTGAGGAAGGTGAAAGATCAACATGAGGTTGATGCTCTTGGGGGGAAGTTCTTACGACCGAAGCACTTGCTGCATTCGGGATTACCTGAGTGGAAAACAACCACACCGACAATCCAATTGTGAGACCTGGAAGGCTCAAAGTAGCGATGTGAGGAGGACCAATGTTTCCGTAAGAAGGAAAAACAAAAGGTTCCCCTGGAGCAGAGGTTCCTTCATTGGTCATTTCGGGAACTGACGCCATGAAAAACAAAAAATCCAATCTAGAGTCCACTAGGGAAAACAAACAGCACACACTAAAAATCTAGGAAGAAAGCAAACAAACAAAACCTTCTCACAATGAATGCACTAGTTGGTGATGAAATCCAACATCGCAGGAACAAAGTAAGAAGGGGATGAGATAGAGCGGGTGGAAAAGTTACGTTGACGATATGCTTAACGGACTTACACTCTGGTGCAAGCTCCCACACATAATTGTGGGTATACCCTCCAAGGAGCCCGAGTGAGTTTGGCCAACGTCGATTCCAGGTACCGTGAATACTTTCCCCTCCACAGTCACCTCGTGTAAAGAACCTAGAAAGATAAGCCACTAAGGTTACCACAAACAACAATAAAACCTGGGGGAACAGTCGTCAGTCCGATCCACACGCAAGGGCAGGGTATCTAGCCCGAAATCAACTCAAAAGGCTTCCACTCATCATTGTGGGTATACCTCCAAGTGATCCCCGTAACACGTGCAATCTCTACAATGATGTCAACAAAGCAGGGTGAGTAACTCTTCCAACACCAATGCGACCTAGTGCTTGACCCTTGTGTGAGAAGCGCTTCCCAGGACAAAATGTAGTAAGTGGATTTAGCTCTCCCTATCACAAGATACTATGTTTGTTTGAAGCTTTGGAAAGTTATCTTTCACACCTATTCCAAAGCCCTACAACTAATCTAATGTAGGTTTTCTACCAGAAAAGATAAAAATATCTAATCAATTTTTATAAGCACTTTATTTTAAAGGCTGTTGTTACTCAAAAGGAAGATGGCGTGGACAATATGGTGTTTTGACCGACTCAAAAAATTATGCAAAGATATGAAGATGCAATTTTTTCATTTCGATGAACTCCATGCTACGAGAAGGAGAAAACATTTAACATTCCCATATGCACGATGTCCCAAAAAAATTTCACACTCATCAATATCAATCATGCAATTTCGCTACTTCAAATGCAAGGATGCCCCCAATCTAATATAAAGCAAGAAAATAAATCTTTTTGTTTCAAAAATTTCACTAAAAGAAATAATGAACTTTCTTAAAACAAAGAAACCCAAACTAAAGGTTCTCTTTTAAAGCGAACTATTCAGAAGAAGTCTGATCTTTCCCTAAACTATTCTAAAGAAAACACATGCTTTGTAATTGAAAGACACTCAAAGAAAGAGACTAATCCTTCAAAACCAAACAAATAAAAAGTGGCTAAAAGAAACTCAAAGGATGTCAAGCAGACTGTAAACTGACCAATATAGTCTCCAAAAGTTCAATCCAGCTGATCAAAGCAAAACTGGGCATAAAAAAATAGGATATCCTAATTCCAAACACAAATTTCAAAAGGGTTCGCAGCCTAGCTATAGGGTGTAGTGCGAACATTAGTGAAGTTCACAGGCTAAACACAGGTAGGGTGCGAACACCTCGCACTGGATTACATAGTAGGGTGCAGACTCAGATGATTCTCGCAGGCCACTAAAGGGTACAGTGCGAGAATGTCTGTAAACACAAAATTTGGAAAAAGGACAAAAATTTTGAGTGAACTTTCAAATCCAAAGAGTCTTGATGGATTTCCCATAGACTCAGAGACCAGAAAACAAGCAATCAAAGCAAGGGAAACTAGACTAACTAGGAAACAATATGTTCCCCAGCGGAGTCACCAAATTTTTTATTGGATTAATCCGTAAGTGTGGACACAAACTGATCTCCCTAGATCCACATGGATCTAGAACAAAACAAGACAGAATATATCACTTTCCCTAGATCTAACTATTGAATTAAATTGGAAGTGAGAATAAGAGACATACCTTGTAATCACTTCCTAAATATTTGTTGCTCCTGCTTCGCTTCAGCGCTCTCGTGCAGTCAAGATCAAAACAACACAAACCAACCAAAGTGAAAGCAAATAATATATTCAATAGCTAATCTATACATATGATCAAGGAGTTATGTAATAAAGTAAATCTAACTTTATGGGAAAGAAACATATTACTATATCATATTAAATGTGAAATATAGATTACAATCGTTGCCTTGATGTCGTAAGGTCCCTTCCAACTGTCCTTCGTTCCCCACACACTTCTTGCTCCAAGGATTCCGAAACCATAGATCTGATAGCTACTCACAATCTATCTTGACAAAGAGAATCTCAAAGCCACTCTAACCAAGCCAATAATTCCAAGCCAAAGAACCTACAAGCTCACAAAATCTCAAGCTAACTTTCTCCATGAGAACTCCTCTCCTTTTATAAGTTGAAGAGGATAAGGTGAGGAGGTTAGGATGATCCCACTAAATCATGAAAGCGAGTAAGATCCAAACCATTCAGATGCCACCTCACCATAGAAGCTTCTCCTTCTAGAAGATTCAAGAAAACGCTCGTTTTTCCCACGTGCTGGCATTCTCGCACCCTAGCTATAGTGCAGCCTGCGAACTGTTTGCACCCTGGCTATAGTGAAACCTGCGAGAATTGGTCATTCTCGCACCCTGCCTATATAGCAACCTGCGAACTTCCCTTTTTATAAGGTTTTTACATAGGAAAAAACAATTTCTTTTCTCAATAAAAGTTGTTCTCCCTTCTCTCTTCAGGAACTTAGGCCACTGACCCCTTTGAAGGCAACAGATAGGTTTACATCATTAACGATCATAGGGATGACGAAAATAATGTGTAACACTTCCCTTGGACAATAGCACGACAAGTGATAAGACTCAGGTAGCATATATGTTAATCATAAGTCTACAAAGCAGGAGGCAATGCAAACTCTCCATATGTTTGGAAGAATAACCAAACGGTGGAGGACACAACTCTATATAGCGAGAAAAGATTCCTAAGGTTGTACTACATACCATAGTCTGATGATCAAACAGACAGATGTGCTTTATCCAAGGGTGACTCATTATGTTGCCAATAAAGAAAATACTTTTCCCATCCTCTTTTTGGGGTATATTTGATTTTTTTGTTCTTTTCGATAATTTTGGAGAAAGAATAAAGGAATATTACGTTACAATGGAGGAACGAGTACTGCAAACATACAAGATCAAGGAACAAGGACAAGATTGATGTTCTGGTAAAATGATACTCAGGGAAAATCCTCCGATGGCCAAAGGTGTTAAGATGCAGAAGCAAACTATCACAAGGCTGGTGGATAAGGTATGCAAATGCAGTTGATAGAACACACAGTGGTAACATCCTTCGATGTAAGTTTAACGAGCCCAAAGAGGGTAAGCTCGGTGGTTTTTCATATTTAGAGAGTTTGAAAAAGCATAAAAGGAGACTTCGCTGGGGTACCTTTTTCGACAATAGTCTAGTCGGTTCGAAAAAGGGATAAACTAGCACCGATTAGACTTGAATTCAAAACCATTTTAATGAGTGTGACAAGGACAAGATCACTCAGCCATTTTTTCACTTTTAAGGAGTCTGAAAAAAGCTTAACTACGGACTCCGTTAGGAATATTCTTCTGGACCAATTTAACAAGTGTGAAAGAATAAGGTCACTTGGCGATCTTTTCAATTTTAGGGAGTCTGAAAATAGCTTAACTATGGACTTCGCGGGGGTTTCTTTTTCGTAAATTTAGTCCCTCAGGCCCGAAAAAGGAATAAAATTATACCTGAGAGTACTCTTCTATAGAATGAGAATTTGATAGAGTATACCTTTGTTCGTACAGTTGACCGTTCGGATCAAAAAAGGGGTAAACTACTGCCGGACAGACGTGACTTCAAATTTCAATTTAACGAGCGTGAAAGGCCACAAGATATCTCGACAATCTTTTCATTTTTAGAGGGTCTGAAAAGGGCTTAAAAGGAGACCCGTTATTTTTTTTTTTTTTGGGGAGTCCCGAGGGTGAGACAAAGAGTGAAAAAGACTCATGCAAATGAGGCTTAAACTCATATTCAGGAAATACTATATGGACTCCCAAGCCTACAGTGTTTTTAGAAACGGCATGGACACCATAATGCAACCAGGACCTACCTAGGGCATCCATGTTCTGGTAAGCTCTACCACCAATTTGTGACACTTCTGGAGAAGATATGATGGTTTCATGTCACAACCTGATGGGATCGATCCTATAGCAGAAGAAAAAGACAACGAGATGCAAAAGTTGGGGTGGTAACCTAACCTATATGCTCAAGTTGATTTTTGAATTTTTTTTATGGATCGTCAATATTTTCTCAAAACTCAAAAAATATGTCCCAATACCCAATCAAATCCCTCCCACATAACTCTTGAATCACTCGAAATGGATTTTGGTATAAAGAAACTGATAAGGGAGGCAAAAAAAGTGACAAAAAGAGGCCAAAAAGTATATGAATAGAAGCTGGCAACTCATTATCACCATTACTGATTTGGAAATTGACTCTGGAGCCAAAAGACCCCCTTTGCCAAAAATAGTGATTCGGGGAGCTACAATGGATGAAACGAACTTCTGCTTGGACCAAGTAAGTACAAAATCCCTTATATAGCTATTCAATACTTCAATTTCGTTGTTTAGTTTATTTTTTGGGTGGGCATCGACCTTAAAAAGGTCGGCCCTAGGTACATGCAGGTTGTCTCTGGATAGGCCACATGTACATTCGGGCAGAGTAAAGTCTGCCCGCATGTACACGCGACTGTCACCTCTACAACCCGCGTGTACCCCCCTTTTATGATGAAAAAGGAAAATAAAAGGAAGCACTGAACCTCCTTTACCTTGTTGTGTTGGCAGGATGTATGTCCAGTGGAGGGAAAGGGAGCATGAGGCAATCAGTGAGTTGGTTGCAGCAGATCCAAATGTTGTGGCCGTGTTAATGCAATGCGGTTTACTCAAATTATTTTTATGTCCATTTATGCATGCACAACCAAGGCTACTGAATGCCTTGATTGACTACTGGCACCCTGATGTAGAGGAATTTATGCTAGAGGAGCAATCACTGGTGCCCACCACCAAGGATATCTACTTTCTGACTGGCCTCTCAAGGAGAGGGGAACCAGTCAACTTCCAGAATTTTCTTGCTAGGCCAAGAAAGATCTCGGAATTGATAGATGAGCATTGTGAGGCTGGGACTGATCGTGTGGGCTCCCAGGTACCCATTAGCAAGATTACTAACTTAGCGCTGTAGACTATATTGTTACTGATTGGGCAGATTACCGGCTCAACAACCATGCATCAGGCTTCGCATGCACAGATGAACTGTGCCATCCAGTGCATGAATGCACAAATTTTTGACTGGAGTACCACACTGCTTGAGTGCATGAAGAGGCAATTGACAGATTGCCAACAACGAACACAGAGGAACTTCGGGTTCGGGACCATCTTGTGTTCATTCTTTTTTGAGAGAGTTTCGAGTTTCAATCCTCAGGTTGTAGTACAAGGACATCAGGCCTCTTTCCTTGCAGTGTGTAGATGGGAAGTATTACTACCGTGACGGGGTGGTGGAAGGACCATTGAGTCCTTCGACGATGATTTCTTTGCTTGGCTGTCATGACAGATCCCTGTGATTGAGGACTACCCGTATGCAGGGATAGATTTCTCTAGAGATCTTGAGATACCCGTGCCTCCTGGTGAGGAGCGAGGGGAGATGGGTAAGTCTCCACCTTTGTATTTTTTTGTTTTCATATGTAATTTTTATGTCTTTTTGTTATATATATCATTTTTTTTGTATGTCAGAGTATTTGATGGGTAAATGTTTGCTGCATGCAGATGTGGGAACCGTGCGACCTGTCGATTATGCACGAAACAGGCATCGTCCATGGCCAGAAGTCGTGGCTGCCGCTGCTGAGGGAGCAGCAGTAGTAGGGAACCTCCCAACCGGAGAGGCCGAGAGGGTCCTTAGACGAGTTGAGCGAAACTTCACTACGCTCACTCGCACAATCCCGATGGCAGAGATAGATGACCTACCGCCATCCATGCAGCCTCATGTTGTGGGGGAACCTCGTACATGGGTCCGATTGTTTAGGCATTTATCCCATGTTGTGGATGATTATAACAGGGCCCATAGGCCCTTAACAGACTTAGACTTTTTATGTGCCATGAGCACCTACTTGTATATATTTTTTGAGGGCATAATCCCGGTGACTTGTTACTATTTCCATTTTTGAGGCGCTTGCGTCCATCTATGTACTCTGGTTATTTTATGATGTTTATATATGGTTTTTATCTTTTTTTGTCTTATGGATTCTGTGTGCAAAAATGTATTTACATGTTTATGTCCATGTTCTTTTTATATGTGGACAAGATGCCAATCTAAAATTTGATTAGCTAGAGTATCTGTAATTTGGTTTAATCTCCTAGGAACATGAAAATATGTAATATAATCAAAGTTTCATTCCAAGAGACATACCCTAAGGAATCGTCGGTGTAAAGTTGGATCATGAACCCGGTATACTCTGTTTAGTTGCGACACAACCAATTGAGCGTCGAGATAGACCTAGAGATGAGAGATACCCAATGACAAGGCGTCACGAAGCAACTCAATAACTACACTATACTCGACGACATTATTTGTGGTGTCACTTAAGCATATACCTCTGGAAGATAACAACTGACCCTGAGGTCTAAATATTACCCAAGCTGCGGAGGCAAGCCTCCGCGTGTGTCGACTAGCACCATCTGCATACCCAATGAACACCTCGGACTCACTTGACATCTGCCATATTGATGAAAGATAATATCAATGACACATCCATAACACTTTAAAAGAAAATTAAAAAGTAATAGTACAAAGACTATACATATGTTACAAAAAGTTACCCACAATGACCTGTCTATGAGTAATACTTCTTGAGGTAGAGCCCATTTCTAGGCTCTGCCAAAGTATTCCCTTCAAAATCAACCAAACGATAAGCGCCCTTTTTTAATACGTCTTTTATAATGAAGGGTCCAAACCACATGGGTTTAAACTTTCCTGCCCCCAGGGGGTCCTTGTCTTAGTCGTAGACCAGGACAAGGTCACCTTCAGAGAAAATCTGAGGATGAAAAGACCTATCATATTGACACTTGACCTTATGTTTGTGAGCCTCGTTGGCCAGGGCCACATCGCGACGCAGCTCATCGAGCTTCTCAAGGTGTACTAACCGTTCTTCAAGTGGAGAAGTGTTTGGAAATAATTGTACTGCCAATTTCAGAGATGGGATTTAACATTTGATGGGCAAGACTGCCTCCAGCCCGTAAATGAGTTGAAAAGGTGAGAAACCGGTTGCAGTCTTAACAGATGTTCGATAAGCCCATAATGCCAAGTATAACATCAAATGCCAATTTGAATTGGTTGAGTTGATAATTCGCTGTAGAATAGTCTTAAGAGTTTTGTTTACAGCTTCCACCTATCCATTGGCTTGGGGGTGGTAAGGTGATGAATGTTCCTATCGTAACCCCAGCTTTGATGTTAATTCGATCATCATTTGGTTTTGAAAGTGACTGCCATGGTTAGTGACAATCTCTCTCGGGACGCCAAACCTTGCTATGACCTGGTTGAATAAGAAGAGAGCTGCAGTCTCTCCATCATCTTTAAATGTTGGCATAGCTTCGACCCACTTAGTGAAGTAGTCGACAGCTACGATGCTATAACGGTGCCCCCTTGCTGACGGGGGGTTGCATGTAGTGTAATCAATCCCCCACTTAGTGAAGGGACCAACTGTGATGACAGGAAACATAGGAACGGGATGTGCCCTCATCTTCCGAGAGAACCTCGAGCCCAAATAGGCTCTAGAAGTGGATCAAACTCTTGTGCATGAGTCAGATCAGGGTTAGCTAAAGCTTGTTGGACTAAAGAGTACACTACCTCAGCGACAGACAAGGGCATGGACATGCTGGGGTGCCTTGTCTCATCCATCGTGGCTGATGGGGGAGGAAGAATCCAAGGATCCTCAAAGTAAGTCGTGCAGAACAACGAAACTTGAAAAATCTCAACCTTATGGTGATTAGATATAAATTTGACATCATCATGAGGAGGTGGGTAATTGAAGGTACCCATCAAGGATGGGCACAAACCAACTCCTACGTTAACAACACCTGGTTGAGGATTATCAATCATGGGGACCTTGGATGCCCCCAAAGTTGGGTCAGGTCTGGAGAAAGACAGTTGATCGATGGTCACTATCTGACCCTCATGTGGAAACAACAAGACTCGAAAAACTGTAGCAACCACAACATGATTAGCATAATTCCAACTCCGTCCTAACAAGAGGTTATAGTCGAGGGGAGCATCGACTACCTCTACTTCGACACACACGATTTTCCCTCCTAACTACATAGGGAAAGAAGGAATGATGCCATGTGGTCAGAAAGAATGACCATCGAAAGCAGTTAGGAGAGTAGGTGATGGAGACAAAGCGGGCTTGCCAATGGCCTTCCAACATGATAACAACATAAAGCATGTCGAGGCACCCTCATCGACCACCGTGTGGAAGATATTCCATGTAAAATGTTTTGTGGGATGAGCCACTACTATATGAAACGCTACGTGGTAAGGTAGATGAGGTTTTAAGTCAGTTGTATCTAACATGATGGTACCTTGATTAAAAGTCTCAGTAGAGCCCAAAGCGGTTAACAAGGCTTTCCTCTGAGCTGGGAAGCTTTGGAGGATGTCCAAAGCAGACATCGCACAAGGGGTATGTGATAAATCCTCCACCACAGAGTAATTCTGGGCGGCCCTTGCATTTGGGTTGTGAGAAGATTTCTTAAATGCACCCTTTGGAATGCATGTAATTGTTTCTCCGAACGTCTTCTCGATCTGTAGAGGAAGAGATGGGATATTAGCTTCTTTACCCTTCTCAGAAGCACTTGGTTTACTATAGTCATGCACTCTAGTCGTTATGAAAGAATCACCCCTAACCATATATACGTTCGTGGATGAGGGATTGTTTGGAGGAGGGCAGGTTTCTTTGCTGCCCCCTTCGGTACTTGTAGAGGCTTGAGTTAAATTTTTCCCATGTTGAAAAGGATTAGTCAACACTGTCTGCTGTTGCTGTGTGACAAAATTTTGGGCCTCCGCAAGTCGAGGAAAAAGATGGGCCGAGTGGTCTTCTGCACACAAGTTTCATGGATACCTCACCTTCCATTTTTTCGTGGTGTCCTCGCTAGAATTATCAGTGGGTTTTTTATCCCCCTTACCCTTCTTTCGTTTTTTTTTCTTCCCTTCAGGCTACTGGGTGGCCTTTGGGTTAGTCGACTGTACGGAGTGTACTTCTGACGTTTGGGTAAGGGGAGAAACCAAAGAAGTAGTTTGGCTAGACGCTGTGTGTTGTATGGATAACTATTGCAATTGTTTTGTCAATTCCTCAGCGGGCTTGGTTTGTGTTGAACCAACAATACCATCGGCATGTGGACCAACTCTCTGTCTAGTTTTATCTAGTATCGAACGTGGCATATCTGGCAAGATGTTGTATAATAAACCAGACTGAGAATAGATGAGCTCAAACTGTTGAGGCCTCATGATGGCATCTTCTTCAGAGAAAACTCTGGAAGTCGCGACGTGTTTGGATAACTGTGGGACCAAAGACTTAAGGAACCACTCAAGCAAGAATGCTAGTGGGACTGGTACTTTTATTAGACTCTTCCGATGTCTCCACTCTCGGATATGATCAGAGATATGGCCTGCTGTTGTCTGTTCGAAATTGGTGAGCAGCTCTGTGCTAGCATCGTATCTCACAGGTAACTGGAAATGGTTAAGGAAGGCCATCGCCAATTCGCAAAAAAAAGAGTATCTTGAGCGATCAAGCTCGATGTACCATTTCGCAGCAATCCCAATAAGAATACGTTGAAACAATCGCAACTGTACGGAGTCATCTTTCAATGATTTAGATGAACACCAAAGATGGAAAGTAGTCACATGATCACCTGGATCTTCATTAGGCTTGGCCTCGAACTTTGGAATGTCTGAAGGCAACTTCGTTGGCATAGGAGGCCAATGTGGATCGTGACAAATAGGATCATTTAACAACCTTGTCAAATATGGCAAGTGTAAAGTCTCCAGGAATGGTAGTTTGGGTTGCTGTTGATAACCTGGGAAAAAGGGTCCTGGAGTTTGACTGGCACCAGGTTGCCAAGAAAAGTTTGGCTGCTGGCCCGGATTCTGGTAGAAACCATGGCCCTGACCACCGTAAGGATTTTGCATCTATGGAGACATCATTGGTTGATTTCCCATAAATGACATAGAGTGTTGGGCATGCATCATGTTCGAAGGACTTTGGGAAGGATTACCCCATGTCGGTCCTGATGGGAGAGGCATAGTAGTATGTCTAGGGTTCCATTGACTGTGGAAAGAATTACCCCAGAACAAAATTCCAGAGGAGGGAACGGATCCTTGTCCTGAGTTCCAAGGTCCTGCTATATGTGCTCCCTGCACAAGAATAGTACCCTGCGTAGGAGTAGATTGTCCAAAAATGGGATTGCCCCCAGACGGGAAAGCGGTTGATGAGAAAGTGTTGTTACCAAACGTCCCGTTCCAAGAAACTGGTGTCGAACCTACTGACATACTGTGAGCAGGTGTTCCTTGACTCCCTGCTCCAAATAAACTAGTGTGTGTAGGCTTCCCGGTAGACTGCTGATGCGGACCACCAAGAGAAGGGGATGAAGGAGGGATATGACCTTCTGCGTAAGGAAAAGCATTAAAAGCGACATGAGTGCCCCCAATTTGACCTTACAGAGGAGCGTGAGAGCTCCCTGCCCCTAGACCCAAAGTCTGTAAAGTGGAGTAGGTCAATGCAGGACTTGTACCCGAACTAGGCATACCATATGAGAACGGAGGGCCTGTCGCACTAGGTGTGAAGGGGGTTGTGGCTGCCGCCATAGATGGGTTCAGTCCACTGTGAGACGTAGTTGTGAACGAGACCATGGTGGCTTGAACAGACGAAGATAAGTTAGGAGATGATTCTCTTGTGGTAGCAACTATGGTGGGAATTGAAGAATTCCCACAAGAAGTAACAACATTTGTTTCCATAGCTGTGTGAGGCACTTTCTGGCGTTCGTGAAATTGGATTGGTACAATAAACGGTGCCAAGATATCAATGGTTGGGGTTTCAATCGAGCCAAGAGTGGCAGTTGATTCCTCCGGGAGTTGTTCGGGCACAAAGGTTTGTAACCTGGTCGCTTCAAAAGACCCTTGTTGGTCTAGCTTCCGCCTTAATGGTGGCAAGGGTGGCTCCAGTGTAACCGGTGGCAGGCCAAGAAAATTTCATGACCGACAGAGCTCAGGATCCTCCACTGTGTGAGAATATCCAAGACACGCTAAGGTATTCTAAACATTCAAAAGTAACACACACTAAAAAGAAGCCCCTAAGAGATAAGTCAAGCAATCACTAAACTATTTAGAAGAACAGTTACAACAACCAACACTAGAGAAACTTACCGGTGTAAGTGAAACTCGAACACGGAAGCACCCTTCGGGTATACTCTACAAAGCATGGCCCGATGTCTGTCCTAGGTACCGCGGTATACCCCCACAGTCACCTGTGTATGTCATTAAAAAGATTGGCAACTAGGTTTCCAGCACGCGAATAGTCACCAGGCGGGTACAGTCGAAAGTCGGGTAGACCATAATGAGCAGGGTATCAAGCCCAAAACCTGTCAAGGGTATCGAGAGAAAATGGTCTGGAAGAAAACTGAGGACCTCGAACAGATTCGAGACCCATGAAGCCCCATGGAAAATGAAAACGAGGAAATCCCAAAACAAGCCCTCTATATGTGTTCTCCACTACAATTGGTCCGGCTTTGGAGGGGTTATCTTCACTACCTTTTCGCACGTGACCTCGTGTTTATCCCCTATGTTAGAGGGGGGTCCTGGATAACTTCCACAAAATTGGACTTAGACACTCCCTATCTCAGACTCTAATGTTTGGTTTTGAATGGCCTTGAAGAGTTTCCTCTCCAACCTAATCCAAGGCCCTAGTCCTGAACTAGTTTGTGAACCTTAGAAACATAAAAGTCTAGTAGATTTTAAAATTAGCATTGCTTTTATGGATTTATCTTACGTCAAGGGGTATGAGGGTGAAACTAATGATGTGTAAAGACGAAAACAAAAATGAATGAAAAAAGATGGAAACAAAAGACTTTTACTAAATGCAAAATTTCAACAACTTTTCACAAAGAAAGATTTCTTTTTATTTTTTAAAATTTTCCTAAGATTTTATATAGCAAACTCAAAGGAATTTCACTCGACTACGATCTACTTATGATCTAAGTGAACTGTAGAAAAACTTATGAAATAAAAGGCTTTTCCCTAGCTAATGATGCAGAAACACACCTTTCAACCAAAGAAGAAAATGAAAAGAGATTTTTTTTATTTAAGTGCTAATAAAGCAAAAACGGGAAAATACCAACAAGCAAAAAACCAAGAAAAACAAATTCTAGCTTAAAGCACAGATTGCAAAGAATCAGAGTAAAGAATCACATAATGGAAATAAAAAAACAAAGACTCTCATGCTTGTCTAAAAACCATTTTTTTTTTTTTTTGTCAACTATTAACTGAGAAAAAGCAGGCTAAGGGTAAGATGACCTAACCTACTGACTGTTCAAACCTAGAGTCAAACACTTGAGAGGAATATTTCTTATCAAAGGAGGGGATGACTGCCCTACCCTGAACAAAAAGTAGCCTGTCAAGCACATGACTGTCACTAAAACAGCACGCGTGTAAACACATGTTGAACAGAGACAGAAAGCGTGTACACGTGGGCTGACCTTGTACAGGCCATGTGTATATCTAAATTCTAAGAAAAAAAATGAAACCAGGCAGTCCAGACCAAGAATAGGCCTCTAGTATTGATAACCAGGGTCCCTTGAAGGCTTGGATGCTCTTTCTAACAGAAAAGACAAATAATGCAAGGAATAATAAGGCAAAAAAAGAAATCTGAGATAGGATTGTGAACCAGCAAGACTCAGACAGTATTCCAGAAAACCCCCTGAGAATGTGTAATTCTGATAGGGAAGAGGAGGACTGCCTCTAAAGTTCTCTGAACTCCTACACACTACTGCTACCTCTACAGCTAGCGTTCACACGCGGGTTGTCAGAGGATAGGGCGTGGGTACACGCATTCAAGCCTTCTGCAGGCCACGTGTACCTCTTTGTGTCCCGAAAACTACAGTCAGGCAAAAGTCAAGGAAAGATGGTATGGAAATCTAGACTCCCTGCTAGCTCAGACCTTACAGAAAAACACAGGCAAAGAAAGACAAAAAACATAATCTTTAAACTACCTAAAAACTTAAATAAATCTAGGAACCCTAAAGAGTATTCTCCCTAGTATGGTCGCCAATTCTGTTGTTGGGAAAAACACCCTATGGACTAGCAAACTAGGGTCAGACTTGCATGCAGATTTTGACCGAATAGAAACTACTTTTTTATCTACAACCCAAGATTTAAACCCATTTTTCACAGTAAATGCATGGAAAAGGACCACCAACCTTATTACTGACATTCGATGTAGATCCTCCGTTGCTCTTCGATTACTTACTTGCACTGCTCCTTCCACAGATGACCTGCACTCAAGACAAACAACAACTATGCACGCATGGTACTTCTATACTCAAGGGTTATAAATTGAACATAAATTAATCGAATCATAGACAATTCATGCATTGGGACGGGAAAAATATTCTTTTTATTACTAAAAGTGAATCAACTTACAAAAAAGATGAGACCGACCATCGCTCCTTGAACCTGATCCTGGGCTCCTCTTCTTATGTCCTTCAACTGCTTTGCATTAAATCTCCTTTAGCATGAGGAAAGGCTAAAGGGTTGGGATAATGGATTACATAAATGGGCAGAGTTTCTTCGCTATATTTTTTGCTCCTCCAAATGGTACCCCTACCCCTTATTTTATAGGCTAGAAGGAGCTAGGGTTTTGGACGAACCCTCAGCCATGCATGGCCGGGAGTTTCAGTTAACTGACCCATAGCTTTTTGTTCCATCGACAACTTTCCTTTTTTCTTGCTTTGTTAGGTACATGCAGGCTGTTGTGAGTCACCCAGCGTGCACATGCATGCAGTAAATGGTTAGGGTGCATGGGCCTTGACACAAGAGGATTTTCAAAGAGATGTTCAACAGAGTTTTGGCAAAGAAGGGATATGAGTTGGCCTGATGCCAGGTAATCATGTGTGGTGCAATTTAGGGTTATAACACTCCCTGAACAAAAAATAAATAAAGTGACCTGTAGCATGGTTTGGCAATTTTTTTTATCATATGCATAATTCTAACAAAATGGTCGCTTGCACATTTTGCACAATTAAGGGGCTTAATCACATCAGCTCAAGATGCATATTGAGGAAATGGATGAAGGCAAGGGAGTCTCTAGTCATGATAAGGAGTCGAAAGGCTAGAATACCATACTTGGTAATGCAGGGACAAATTCAAATGGACGTAAGGAAAAAGGAGAGAAGGAAATGATAATAGAAATGCTGAGAAGCTTGAACATGGAAGTGAAGAGCTACAAAGAAGACAACAAGATACTGATGAGAGAAAAAATCCATATAAATTATCGAGTGTTGCACAGCTTAAATCAGTTGTAGAGGCAAAGAAAGAAGGGATCAAAATCAAGACAAGAGGAAGAAGGCAGGTGCCATGAAATAAGGGATGATCGTGGAAGAGATGGTTATTCTAGAAGTGATAGCAGAGCTCATGGACACCACTCACCTCCTTACTCAAAAAGAAAGTGTTATGTAGCGGATGATCCCGTAAGCATTCTAGAGGTGTCTCCTATCAGACACCAAAGGAGGAAACAAGAGGTAGATAGTTTTCAAGGAGAGTTGAGGAAGCTCAAGCCACCTTCCTTTGAGGGTGAAAGAGAAAGGGAAGATGATGTCAAAGTATGGTTGCTTGGGCTTAGGAGATATTTTCAGTTGCATAACTATTCATAAAATATGGAAGCCAAGATTGTGACCTACCATTTACACTGAAAAGTTGCAATGTGGTGGGACCAATTGAAGCAAGTGGAACACATTAATGAGAGTAGGATCACTTGGAAGAAGTTCAAAAAGTACTTCTAGAAGGAGTACCTCTTAGAGCATTTCTATGACAAGAAAATGCAGGAGTTCTTTGAACTCAAGTTGGGAAGCATGACTATGGAAGAGTACAAGAAGAAGTTCTTGGGATTGCTAAAGTATGTCAGGTTCATTGGTGATGAGAAAGTGAAAATACAAAGATTTCTAAGTGGACTTCCATCTTTTTATAAGGAAAATATCAAGTATGATGAGCCCAACACCTTGACTAAAGCCATCATGAAGGATAAATACATGTATGAGCAAGGCCAGGGAAGAGAATCTCTATAGAAATCTTGGAAGGACAAGAAAAATGTGAAGTCTGATAAGAGGAGGAAAGGATTCAAACCTTCCTTCAATAGGAATGATCCTAATAGAAATCATCAAGACCAATATGTTAAGGAAGATTCCTTTGGAAAAAGGGGAAGACAACCAATCCAATGCTGGGGATGCAAGGAAGATCACATGTACAAGGATTTCCCACACACAAAGGACATAGTGAATACTGTGCACAACATCCAAGAAGCTACAATAGTCGAAGATATGGGAAGAATCTATGAAGATTTAAATGATCGACAAGTAGAGTATCGATCCAATATGATCGGGGTGGAAGGTAAGATCATAAATCAACTTTTTGCTATATTGATTGATTCAGGAGAACGTCATTGTTACATTGATCCTAAGATAGTAGGTAGATTACATTTGGAGAAAAGTAAACTTGGAAAATCAAGTTTGGTTTAGTTAGCCATTGGAACCAAAAGAAGAATCCATGACATGGTCAGAAATTGTTCCATAAGTCTTAATGGAATGAATATTAGTATTGATATAAATATCATACCATTGGGGTCTTATGATATTCTGATTGGATGGATTGGTTAGAAAAGAATCATGTTGTCCTATATTGTCATAACAAGACATTTACATTTCTGGATGGAAATGGAAAACAAGCCACTATGAAAGGAGTCACAAAACCCATTGCTATAAGGGAGATTTTAGCCTTACAACTAAAAAGATGTTTTAGGAAAGGATGTCAATTCTATGCAGCTCATGTGGAAGAGCTAGATAATACAAAAGGGCCAAGCCTCGAAGATTTCTCAGTACTACAAGAATTTGAATATGTATTCCAAGAAATACCCAGATTACCACCAAGAAGGGAGATAGATTTCTCAATTGATTTAGTGCCAAGAGTTGCCCCAGTGTTAAAAACACCTTACAGAATGAGCACACCAGAGTTAAAATAATTACAAATGAAGTTGGAGGAATTGTTGAAGAAAGGGTACATACATCCAAGTGTTTCACCTTGTGGAGCACCAATACTTTTCATCAAAAATAAAGATGGAACCTTGAGGCTGTGTATTGAATTCAGACTGCTGAACAAGTACACTATAAAGAACAAGTATCCTCTACCCCGAATCGATGAACTCTTTGATCAGCTAAGAGGAGAAAAGATATTCTCAATGATTGACTTGAGGGCATGATACCATCAGGTAAGAATCAAGGAAGAAGACATTCATAAGAAAACCTTTAGGACCAAGTATGGGCATTATGAATTTGTAGTGGTGCCATTTGGACTGACCAACGCACCAGCTGTCCTCATGTGCTTAATGAATGACATATTCATAAATTATTTGGATAAGTTTGTCATAGTATTCCTAGATGCCATACTTATCTATTCTAAGTCTGAAGAGGATCATGAACATCACTTAAGACTGGTGTTGTAAGTACTGAGAGAACAT
Organism: Picea engelmannii; assembly: GCA_009831015.1. Taxonomy (NCBI): domain Eukaryota; kingdom Viridiplantae; phylum Streptophyta; class Pinopsida; order Pinales; family Pinaceae; genus Picea; species Picea engelmannii. The sequence continues at coordinate 61,551 of ML806576.1, read as the reverse complement.
CAGTTGTATGCCAAGTTGAGTAAGTGTTATTTTTATCAAAATAAAATCCATTACTTGGGATACATTATTTCAGAGCAGGGCATAGCAGTAGATCTAGAGAAGATCAAATCCATTAGAGGATGGCCAACACCCATAAATGTTTCATATGTTATATCTTTTATGGGATTTTCTACCTACTATAGAAGTTTCATAGTAGGGTTCTCTAATATTTCTCATCCCATCACTTCTTTGCAAAAGAAGGGAACTAAATTTGAATGGACACTCAAGTGTGAAAATAATTTTGATCTGTTGAAGGAATTACTTACTAGTCCACCTGTGTTAAAGATTGTTGACCCAAATGAAAGTTTTGTGGTATGTTGTAATATTCCAGATATAAAAAGTATGCAGAACAAAAATAAAATTATAGAAATGGCAGATAAACAACAATATAACTAGAACAACACCACAATAACACTGAAATGATATCAAAATAACACCAGAAGGAGCACTTTGATTCTGAGAGAAATGTTCATGAGCCTCTTCGAGGGGGCAACCTCCAGTCGAGCAGAGATCTATTACAATAATATCCAAGCTAGGGTTCGCATACCCTCGACTCCTATTTGTACTAAATATGTCTATCAATAAAACCATCTAGAGGAAGATCCTTTTAGAAGCAAAAGCTTCTATTAGGTCTTCTTGCATTCGACTTATTCTAATTTATTGCAAGGCCTTATTAATATTGACCTTTATTACATTAGAATACATTGTTCTACTTATTTGAGGGGTTAGGTCCCTAACATGTCATTCCCCTTAAAAACAACCTTGTCCCTAAGGCTTGATATGTGGAAATTACTGTAGAATGGTAGCTAGTTCCCAAGTGGCATATGTTGGAGTTGTATCTTTCCACTGGACTAACACTTCCTTGATGGTTCACTGATGCAAGAGATGCTCATGTTGGTCCAAAATTTCTTGTGGTTGTAGCCAAATGGAGCCTTCTTCGTCCAACTCGGGAAGGTTGGTTTGATTTTGGCACTTAGTTCCAATCACCTTATTTAAGCATGAAACATGAAAAATAGGATGTAGCTTAGAATGACTGGGCAAAGCTAATTGATAGGCCACCTGTCCCACATGCTTGAGAACTGTATAAGGACCATAAAATTCAGGCGCCAAATTCTAACAATGGTTGGCCTTGAGGGAAGCTTGCTTGTAAGGTTGCAGTCGAAGAAACACCTGATCCCCTTCTGCAAAATGACGTTCATAGCGACCTTGATCTGCTTGTTTCTTCACGCAATTCTGGTCCATGAAAAAATTCTCTTTGAGGGTATGAAGAATATCCTCTCGAGCTGTAAGCGTTTGGTCAGCTGCCTAGACCTTCGAGAGGCCTGTTAAATATGAGATAACTAACGGTGGCTTTTGTCCATATAATACTTCAAAAGGAGTCATGCGGGTAGTTGTATGGTATGAAGTGTTGTACCACCATTCAGCTAGGGGTAACCATTGAGCCCATTGATTTTTCTTTTATGATGCAAAACACCTCAAATATGTTTCCAAACACTTGTTTACAACTTCAGTTTGGCTATTCGTCTGGGGATGATAAGCCATGCTGAGATGCAATTGGGTGCCTTGTAGCTTGAATATTTCTTGCTAAAAATTGCTGGTGAAAGTTGGGTCTCGATCAGAAACAATAGAATGTGGCATGCCATGAAGCTTGAAGACTTGATCCATGAAAAATTGAGCCATTGTGGATGTTGTAAATGAGTGTTGAAGAGCATAGAAATGAGCATACTTGGAAAGATGATCAACTACCACCATGATGACTAATTTATTGCCCAATTTAGGTAAGCCTGTAATAAAATACATAGAAATATCCCTCCAAATAGCAGGTGGAATCGGAAGTGGTTGTAGTGTGCCAGGAGATTTGACTGTTTCGCCCTTCTTGCATTGACACACATCACATTCGACCACAAAATTATGAATGTCTTGTTTCATACCACCCCAGAAAAAAAGAACATTTGACCCTGTCATAGGTTTTGGTAAACCCGGAGTGCCCAGCTGTGGATGTAGCATGAAGCTTAGAAATCACCGTGGATTTAATTTTTGACTGTTTACTTAAATATAAACGACCTTTGTATCAAACATCATCATGGAGCCAAGAGTACCTTGGGGAAACTGGAGAATTGGAATGCAATTGTTGTATCATATGTGAACTTTTGGGATCATGTAGCCATTCCTGGCAAATGACTTGGAGCCAATCTGGTACAATGAAGGAGAGAGAAAAAAGGGATCCTTCATCTTCATATTTTCGAGAAAGTGCATATGCAACCACATTGTCTTTGCCTTTCTTGTAAATGATCTCATAATCATATCCAAAGAGCTTAGTCACCCATTTTTGTTTCTCTGGGGAGGAAATGAGTTGTTCCAGAAAATACTTGGGGATTTGATGATATTTCTTAATTTGGAAGTGTTGCTCCAATAGATAAGGGCGCTACAAATCAACGACATGCAGAATAACCAACATTTTCTTTTCATAGATTGATTTTGCCAAATTTCGTTCAGAAAGTTGTTTGCTGGTAAATGCCAAAGGTTGACTCTCTTACATAAGGACATCACCAATACCTTTCCTTGAAGCATCACATTCCAGGAAAAAGGTCTTTGTGAAATTAGGAAGGGCCAGGACTGGAGTGGTGCACATGGACATATTAAATTTTTGAAAATCCTAAGTAGTTGTTGGATTCCAATTGAAATAATTATTTTTAAGGAGTGCGATGAGAGGTGGCACAATCTTTCCATAATTCTTAACAAACTTTCCATAATAACCTATTAGGCCTAGAAATCCTCACAATATTTTTAGAGTCTTTGGGTGAGGCTAGTCTTGCATAGCTTCAATTTTTTTAGGATCCACCTTGACGTCATTCTTGCCAACAAGATGACCCAAGTACTCGACTTCTGAGGCGCCAAAAGCACATTTAGATTGTTTCAGAAAAAGTTGGTGCTGAGAGAGTAGATGGAGAACGTGGTCCACATGAGAAAGATGGTTTGTCCAGGATTTTCTATAGATGAGGATATCATCAAATAAAACTAAGACAAAATGATGGAGAAAAGGGTGAAAGACATGATTCATGAGGCTTTAGAAGGTAGAGGGGGAATTACACAAGCCAAAGGGCATGACCAAAAACTCATAGTGGCCCTCATGAGTTCTAAAGGTAGTCTTAGGAATGTCGGCCTCTTTCATACATATCTGGTGGTAGCCAGAATGAAGATCAAGTTTAGTAAAGAACTGGGCGCCACCGAATTCATCCAAGAGGTCATCAATGACAAGAATGAGAAATTTGTCTTTAATGGTGAGTTTTTTGAGGGTGCGGAAGTCAGGACACATGCATCAAGAACCTTATTTCTTTAGTACCATGACCATAGAAGAATATTAGGGGCTCGTACTAGGGCAGATAACGCCTGCGTTAAGAAGTTCTTGAACCATTTTTCTCAATTTCATTTTTTTGGGAAAAGGGGTGACGATAGGGACAAATATTGGGAGGATGGCTTCCTGGTATAAGGGGAATGGAATGATCATGAACACCATGGGAAGGTGGGAGTCCCTAGGGAGTGGAAAATACCAACTGATGTTTAGAGAGGATGGATTGGAGGTCTTGTGGCATAGAGGGTGTCTCAGTTACCTGTATGGCATGGAGTTGGGCAATAATGCCAGAATGACCTTTCTTGAGAAGCTTTTCCATGCGATGGGAACTAATGATCTCAGGTGAACCACCGGTGATGCCTTAGAAATTATATTTTTGGCCCTCCTGGTCAAATCTCATGGTTAATTCCTTGAAATCCATGAGAATGGGACCCAAAGTCCTTAGCCACTCTGCACCTAACACAATGTCACAACCGCCCATGTCGATAGAAAACATATGATATTTCAGGTGGTAGTCACCAATTTGGAGACGCACATTTTCAAAACGCCTTCCACATTTCATGGAGCCGCCATTGGAAATCATGATTTGGAAATTATTGACTACAGGGATATAGCAATGAGTTCCTTGGGCAATGCGGTGATGAATAAAATTATGGGTGCTTCCACTATCAACAAAAATGATGACCTTCCTATGCTTGGGGAGAAGAGAAGAAAAGCCAGTGAGAGAATTTAGGGAAATGACTGGTTCTACTTTGGGAGGGCCTGAGGGGGGGGGGTTATGTCACTGGTTTCAAGTGACTCAGACATAAGGGGAGTTTCAACATCCTCTTCCGAAATATCCTTTGAGATGGGGATAAAAATATTTGTTTCCTTACACTTGTGGCCCAAAAAATATTTGTCATCGCAATTATAACAAAGGCCTTTGAGTTGGCATTCATCGATTCCAGCTCTAGTCAATTTTTGGATCTTTAGAGGAGAAGAGAGAGTAGTGGGATTTACTGGTTTAGTGCGAGGAATAAAGGAGGGTTTCCGGTTTTGAGAAGATACAACCTGTTGTGCTTCTTTATATTTTTTAGTAGCCTCCACCCAAATTTGAGGCCGAGCCATGAGGACATGGGCACGAATCTCATCCTTGAGGCCATTGATAAAACATTCTTGGAAAAAGGAATCAGACATGCCCTCTGTCCGAAAATCCAGACACTCAAAAGAAGCTATAAAGTCTTCCACTGTTCTGGATTGTTTCAACTTTGTCAAATGGCTTAAATGGTTGGTGTCAGTGTCAAAGCATTCATAAAGCTCTACCACAAAGTGTGTCCAAGTAATATACCCTTGTCGAGAAGTTTTTCTCCATTGCCACCATTGCCAATGTTCTTGATCTAGATGGCGAAAACCATACCAGAGTTTGGCCAAGTCATCTGTAATGTCGTATAAAGAGAAATAATGTTCCATTTGGGTTACCCAACCAGTGGGATCCGAGCCATCAAATTTGGTCACATCCACCCGCGGAAGGTGTAGGTCACACTGAAAGTGACGGGGCTGAAAATTATGGGAATGAGAGGAATTTTCAACTTCAGTATGTGGAGGTGAGTCAGATAAAGGGTTATCTACAGGGATATGCAGCTTGGTGCAAATAATCGAAATGAAAGATTCAAGTTGGGTAGTCATGTATTTTTTGAGTTCCTCGATTGAGGCGACGATGGAAGACTGAGTTGTTTTACTTCTTGTTGGGTCTCTGTGAAATTAGATTGCAAGGTATTGAATTGAACTTCCAAGTCTTGGCTATGGGTATGGGCCATGATGATGAGGGAACCGAAACATGGTGGGTGGGCTCAAAATTGTTGATGAAAAAATTATATGTATGAATGTGATAAGGGCGAAGAGATAAATCCAATGGAATAGGTCTCAAATAATGGTGCAATTTTTATTTTTATTTTTTACACCTGCAGAGTTATACTTCGGTTTGAAGAATACTGTAGTGATGAAATGCCCAAATTCTTAACCAGGAAGAAATGTGTAGTGATTTGGCAAACCGAACACAGTTGCGTGGAAATAGATCTTGTCTGTTTTAATTTTTTTGTTTCTGTCCCCAAGGGTTAGGTATTCAAGGGTTCTATAGACAAGGGTTTTCCCTGTGTTATAGCTCTCTAATATACGTGCGGGGTCCAACAGTAGTACTCAGCCTAATATCTCAGGGCACTAACTAAGGAGGCTAGACTATGCCCTTAGTCGTACAACCCGACTCCCCAGGTAGTAGAGAGTATCTTCCCGAGTGTTGTTCTCGGTGGCACTATAGCAGTTAGGTGACTGATCAGTCTATCTAAAGAGGGCTTCAGGAAACCTAGGTCGATCTATACACAGTTTGATGCGCTACCACTCGAAGGGGTACCAACAGGGGTTACAAGGGTGGCCAATAGATGTGTGCTTAAGTACCACTTGTATTTCCTGTGTGTATGAATCCCTCAACTGTGGGTTTATGTGCGTAATGACATATCTTTGTGGCTTAAAGACGTCGGAATACATCTCTACCCTGGAAAAAACATTAACCCACAATTTCTACCGATAAAAGTGCTCTGATAGAACTTGTAATATTCCAGATATAAAAAGTATGCAGAACTTAAATAAATTGCTAGAAATGGTAGGTAAACAACAATATAACCATAACAACACCACAATAACATTGAAATGATATCCAAATAACACCAGAAATAACACTTTGACTCTGAGAGAAATGTTCATGGGCCTCTTCGAGGGGGAAACCTCCAGTCGAGTAGAGCTCTATTACAATAATATCCAAGCTAGGGTTCTCATACCCTCGACTCGTATTTATACTAAATATGTCTATCAATAGAACCATCTAGAGGAAGATCCTTCTGTAAGTGGAATCTTCTATTAGGTTTTCTTACAATCGACTTATTCTACTTTAGTGAAAGGCCTTATTAATATTGACCTTTATTACATCGAAATACATTGTTCTACCTATGTGAGGGGTTAGGTCCCTAACATATGTACAGACGCATCTAAGGAAGGACTTGGGGGAGTCCTCATGCAAAATGGACATGTCATTGGATATGAGTCTAGAAATATTAAGGAACATGAGAGGAACTATGCCATGCATGAATTGGAACTTACTTCCATTGTTCATGCCTTGAGGATGTGGAGGCATTATCTCATGGGGAAGAAATTCGAATTAAGGAAAGACCACATTGGCCTGAAGTATATTTTTTAACAATCGACCTTGAATGCCAGGAAAACAAGATGGATGGAATTTTTAAGTGAGTATGACTTTGATATCAAGCATATCAAGGGAAAGGAGAATAAAGTTGTCAATGCGCTTAGTAGAAGAGTGCATCTCATGCATGCTATTGCTGTCAGTATGCATCAATAAAACTTGAAGAGCATAATTTTGGATGGTCTTGTTACAGATCAACATTACCTACAGGTAAAGGAAATCTTACAGGAATGATATGTACAACAAAAAGTAAAGGAGTATGAGATAAAGGAAGACAGATTACTCATGCATAAAAACAAAATCTATGTTCCTAGTTCTGGAGAGCTGAGGAATTTGGTACTGAAGGAGATGCATGGTGTTCCTTATGTTGGACATCCCGGTTATCAAAAAAAAATTACAACAGTAAGAAGCCAGTTCTTTTGGCCGGGAATGAAGAAGGATGTTTCTAATTACATCATTCGATGTATGGAATGTCAGAAGGTGAAGGCTAAGCATAGGCACCCAACAGGGTTGTTGCAACCATTGCCAATCCCAAAGAAGAAATGGGAAGTGATCACCATGGATTTCATCACAGGATTACCCATAACGAATAAGCAACATGATTTAATCATGGTGGTGGTTGACAAATTAACAAAGGCTGCTCATTTTATGCCTGTGAAGACAACACATACAACGGCTAATATTGCAGAAATTTTCATGAAGGAAATTGCTAGGCTGCATGGGATACCTAGGAAAATTGTCTCGGACAGAGACACAAAGTTTACCTTCCATTTCTGGAGGGGATTGTTTAAAGGATTTGGCACAAATCTATACTTTAACACCACGTATCATCCCCAGACAGATGGGAAAACAGAGAGGGTCAATCAAATAATTGAAGACATAATGAGAATGTATGTGATGGATAAGCCATCTAAGTGGGAATATTGCTTACACTTGGTTGAGTTTTCATATAATAATGGGTATCAACTTCATTAAGAATGATCCCATTTGAATCCTTGTATGGTAGGAAATACGATACTCCAGTAAGTTGGGACAACCCAATAGATAGAGTGGTACTTGGGCTGGAGTTTCTCAAGGACATGGAAGACCAGGTGGTTAAGATCAAGTAGAATTTAAAGGTAGTTCATGATAGATAGAAAGTCTATGCAGAAAAGAACAAGACAACTAGAAAATTCAAAGTAGGGGAGCGTGTACTTTTGAAAGTGAAGCCCAAGAAAATCTCTTTGAAATTGGGTAGTTGTACAAAGCTGGCAGCCAGATTCAATGGTCCATTTGAAATATTAGACAAAATAGGGCTAGTTGCATACATGCTTGCATTGCCTACTTCCATGAATGTGCATAATCTATTTCATGTATCTTTACTAAATAAATATCTACATGACCCTAACCATGTTATTGATTGGCATCTGGTTCAGGTAGAGACAGAGGGAGATTTTTGGGTTCATCTAGTGTAGGTATTGAAAAGAAAAGTCAAAATGCTCAGGAATCGAGTTATAGAGCTGGTAAAAGTTCAGTGGACCTGCTACGGTCCTGAATATGCTACCCGGGAGCATGAAGATGCCATGTGGGAAGATTACCCGCAAATTTTTGAATAAATTTGAGATTTTGATCTCTATTTTGTATATGCACTAAGGACAGTGCCAAAATAAGGAGAGGGGATGTAACACACTAGGTTTTGAACCCCCATTTTAAATAATGTATTGTTAGAATGCTGAGAGGCCAGGGTTCCTAAACAATTATTAAAAGGCCAATGTTCCCAAGACATGTAATTTTTTGTATCATTATTAATAATAAATACATGGCTGGTTGATAGATGGACAAGGACTAGAGTTATGGGGGGATATGATTCCACAAGAGAGGGGGCTTGAGGGGATAAGTGTTATTCCTATGTTAATTACCCTTTTTGCCTAAGGGAGGGGATCAATTACATGAGCTTCTTGGGGAAGGCCAGGAGGTTCTTGATTCCCAACAAAGTTACTTAAACTCACCTTTGATCTGATGGGGGGGTTTGACTGATGGATTTTTCATTGATTTCCTGTGCGTTCATTCATTTCCCTCACGCACTTTCATGCACTCACTCACCCATTCATTGATCCATCCTCATTTTCATCTTGTCTTGGGAAAGGGAACTGAACTATTGAATATTAGCCATGGGATAGTTGGTTGTAATGGTCACTGGTGTGATCCAGCCATGATTTCAGGCCTGCATGTCTAATATGCATTGTCCGATGTCCAACGTTGCTCACATATGCAAGGCCTGAGAGTTCCAACATTGAGATTTTGGACCAGTTGCGCTGGAGCCCGAATAAGGAGAAGGACTACCTGACGGATGATGTGGCAGAGAAGGGTGGAGGTTCGTTCTCTCGGGTGGTGCAAGCTGGGTAGAAGAGAGGTGGGTACTTGGATTGCTGTGAGAGATGGGAAGCATGTGAGAGCTTAAGTGTTGACTGGTTTGGGAAGCCAAGTAACACGTTGGAACCATCCTTGTGCATTCATAGCCCTAGCTCGGGGGTGACGATGCTGTTAAGATTTGGAATAGTAGTGTCTATGGTTGGGTGGAACATCCTTGGTTTGCAGCTAGTTGGTGTCATATTTCATAAAGATAAGTGCTCTCTTTTATGGTATCAATTGCATGTATATGAATGTATTTTCGCTGTATATTTAATTATCGTTTAATTGAATCTTTAGACTATGCATGCTTGCTCACTACTATTGTGCATGTCGTTAAAGTATTTTCTTTTATTCATCCTTAAATTTTAAAAAGGTATCGGTAAAAGAAAGAAGTCCAAGGGCGGGATTGAAGTTTGAGTACCTTGGTCTGTGGGTGGCTGGGTATGTTACACCTTATTCATTAACTGATTTCTCTCCTTGGGATATGGAGAGGCTCTTTATCTCAGCAAAAGGAATTTGGGTCATTTGAACTAATGAACCCTCTCTACAATATCCTGACTCTTTCTTCTAGTGATATCATGGCTAGTACTTCAAGGCTTCACCCCCACAGTCAGTTATTGGCAATTCAAACCATAATACATTTACATCATTCCCATGCCACGACATGGTAATCCTAATTAATGATTAATTACAAGTTGGGAGAAACCAGGGTGTTACAATCCCGCCCCCCGTAAAAGGAACACTATCCTCGGTGTTCTTTCTCAGTAACACCTACCATGCCTTTCTCATTTAGCCACTTTATAAGTCTTGACCTTATTTCTTGGTCAAGTCCTTTCCAGACTCTTGGTCTTCGTTACCTACCATCAATAATCTTGGAAAACAAGCAAATAAATTACAATTTCATGCGAAAACATTTTACTGTTGTTCAAAATTCAAGAGGAAAATTTCATAATCTAGCATAATACTTATCTGTGCAGTTCGTAGATTTTCATACACATGACTGTCTTGTCATCTTGGCTCACTGTTTTTCCTTGACATAACTATTGTGTGCATGATCCCAATCAATTGTTTACAATAACTATCAGAGTCTCATCTTCCTTGTGATCACTCACCCTCCAGGCCCAGGCTCAAGCATCCCCTTCTCTGATATATAGTTCCTCAGGTCATCCATCTTGCCTTGTGAAGGTTTTCTCACACAAGAAGAATTTCAGAGACTTCATCAAGCCTTACAGTCAAGGTGTCCCTCAGACTTTCTTTGTCGAGGCGTCTCTCCGGTTTGTGTTACCTCAACACAACATATTCCAGGTGAACATGGCTTACCACGGGGTTCTCATGGCTCAACAGTAGCCATTTTTCATGATTTTTAGCTTAATGACATTCATCTGTCCTTTCTGGACAAATATTTTCTTCTCACCTGTATCACAGGTATACAAAAATTCATGATACATCATCATAAATTGTAAATTTAGAATTTTCTTGTAAATTTATCACCAACAGATTTCCAAATTCCACATTTTGTTTTCAGATCTGTTCTTCACAGAACCAGATCCACCAATTATGGGACTTTCCTTTCCATCTAAGTTTGGCTAAACAGACGATTTTATTCTTCCTTATGGGATTACAACACTTCCATATCCAAGACCCTTTGCTTCCTGCACTTTCAAATTAAATAAGCCAAACAAATTGTTAGTTTCCCATGCACATATATTTTCACTGCACCTTTATAACGTCATCACAAACAATTCTTAAATTGTGCATGCTAACAGTCAAATATCTTTTATCTATTCGATGATACAAAGAAAAAGGAAATTTCATTCCTTACACATGCATCAGTTCAGTATATCAACTTTTCAAAATGAAAATCAGATATCAATTGACTTTAATGAATGTGCCAACATTCGTGGCCACATTCATACCCAATGCACACTTGCATTGATTTCAGGTTATCACTTTTTAGGTTAGGAACTCTTGCCAAGGTGTGTTGGAATTCAACCAATTTATTACCTTATGGATTCTTTGTCCATATTTATTGTCTTAGCAGAACCATATTTTCTGCTATGACTCGATCACATTCTTAAATTGTCACTCATGAAACTCTAGGTTTCCCATGAATTCCTTTAAGCATTCCTTTGACATCCATATAATGTATGTAAAATTTTCAGAAGGTCCCCCTTTTCATGCAAACATTCATTTCCTCGAGCAATTCCATGCAATGTGCTAGCTATGAGGACCTTTATTCCCTTAGACCGATTCCTCATGACCACATTATAACGAAGAGTTTAAACTCTATATTCCTTGATTGTCTTGGAGGAACTCCGTTTTCTCTCCATGTGACCAAGAGTTGTGACCCCAACTCTATCATTTTTAGGCGCTACCCTTTCATCTCCTGTGTGTGGGTGCTATGATCCTAGATAAACCCTTTTCCCACAATTCGATAGTGAAGATCCATCTTTCCCCAGATCCAATGGCTGAAAGATATTGTGGAGCCTCAACTAGCTCACAGTTTAATTCTCCTTCCGATCTCTGCAATGGATATGGGTCGTCCGATCTACTATCGGATCCCAAACTCAAAACAATGTGTTGAGCACTCAACACACCCTAAAAAGCCTCTATCAAATTGTTTCTTTTTCGGTACCACTTGGGTAAGTTTCCTATTACTGAGTGACTTGGTTCTTATTCGTTTCTTGCTTGATTGAGTCTTTGTGCATTTCTATTTGTATTGTTTTTTGAAGGATAATTACATGTCATATTTGGTTCAAAATGTTTGTCATCATGTTTTCCATTGATTCAGCTCACATCAAGTCAGCTAAGGCTTTTTGTATGCACAATAAACACTCATGGACAAATGCAGCAATCCAGAGCAGTCAATTTTGGGCTTATATTGTGGGAACAGACAGGTTGACTTTTGATGATGGAGATCTATTAGGCAAATCAAATCGACTGTTTTCGTGCATTCGACGTGTCGAAATAACGCAGGGTTTAACATCAAGAGAGGACCCAGGAAGTACATGAACACCCAAATTCCCTAAGAGCCAAAGAAGTGAAGAACTGAAGTCCTAAAGAGCTGAATTATTGAAGTCCCGAGGCATGCCATGTCAGATTCAGAGAATTAACACTCTGGGAGATTTGCGAAGCACTAGAGCAAGAATTACTCGAAGTTCTGAACTGCTGAAGTCTCTAAGTAAATATTGACCATCCATCAATGAGGAAACATGGAGACAGATCCCCCACTTCGGATATGAGACACTTCAGAGGATTGCGTGAGAAAGGATATGAAAACTCCCAAGTCCCAAACTCCCAAAGTGAATTTGGACCGTCCAGAGCCAGAGGACACGTGGAGGCAGATCATTCACTTTGGCAATTTTCCTCTGGGAGATTTCCAAGCACAACATTTACAAACTCCTAAATCCTGAACTCCCAAAGTGAATCTGGACCATCCATATCCAGAGGTCACATGGAGGTAGATACCTCACTTCATAAGTAAAACACTCTAGAGGATGGTAAGAACTATGCATTGAAACTCTCGAAGCTCGGACTCGCTAAGTGATCGCGGACAGTTGATCTCAAATCAATGAGAACCATTAATCTATGCAACACATAAGGAAGGAATATTACCCAGATCATAGATTGAAATCAGATCGATGACCACAATCCTTTGCAGAGATGTAAACTGTCTGGACGTTAATTTTCTAGAGCGGTCCCACAATTGGAACCATGGTATTGTTGGAAGGGTACATGGAAACTTATGGGGGATTGTGGGCCCAAAAGTGGTGTGGACCCAAACCACCCTCGACAACTTCTGCAATCACATTCTTATATGACACCATGTCACTGCATCACCTCCACGTCACTGCATCACCTCCACGTCACCTCGTCATCTCAACTAACACTCCCACTACCGCTCAACTTTAGCCACTTGTTCCCTGCCTAAATCTCGTGTTGATCACCTCGACGAAATCCCTTTCCTCTAGATCAACGGTCCTTATCGCATCCCAACCCCCCCCACACCGAACTTTCTNGGGGGGGGGGGGGGGGGGGGGGGGGGTTCTGGAAAAATGGTTTCCCCACTGCGGGCCCTACCTAATGTGGCGACTACTTAGGATTTCATACCCCCCCCTCTCTAATATTCTTACCGGCTACCTCCCCCTCCGGGATCCTATCGGATTGCCTCTCAATACCACCCCTCTCACCGTGTGCCATCTATCCTCGACTCACGCATATCACCTCCACTCCCCTCCACTTCATCTCCATCCACATTGTCCACCTTCATGCATCATGTCTTCCTATTGGATGCTTGCCTCCACGTATTCCTATTCACAACCAGTTCATTACAGTGAAAGTGAGGAGAAGGGTCAGTTACAGTTGAGATGGAGTGCGCTTAGCTTCCGAAAGCTCAGACATAGACAAAGAGTTAAGTCTCAGTCATAGGTCGATGTATATTGGTTCTAAAACACTTTAGCGGACTCCCTCTTCCTCAAGCAGTGATCTTCTCATGCAACTAGTTGTCTCCAGTGGCCTCCAACAACTCGCAGGCATGCCATTACTCAAAACAGAGCTCTTCTCTGTCAATATGAGTTCTATTTTTTGTCGATTCAGTTCCTCCAACACATGCATCAGTTCTATCTCAGAGACAGTAGTGGTTTTTCATTGATTAATTCCAACATTTTCTTAGATTAGATACAAGATTGGTCTTTTGTGTGTGATAAGAACCACTCTTGTTGATTAAGTCAAGTTTCATAGTCAAGTTAATAATTTGTTTTACGATCAGTTACCTAAAATTAGTTATCAATCCCCTAAGGATGAGAACCTATGAAACTCTATTAAACATGGGGTCTTTGAATGTTTTGAAGGTGGGTGGTTTTGGCAAAGACCCTCATTTTTGGATTGTAAATAACTATTTCGGATCTACCCTGATTGAGAAGTCATGTTCATGACCTGAGACAAATTTTTTCTTCTTTTTTTCATCAAAGGCATGTGTGATTGGATCTGAAGAAGAATTATTTATGAATTTATCTCATGAATGGATGTTGTAATGAGTGAGAGCCTCTGAATCTGTTGATAATTTATCTGATTCAATATTTTTATAAGTTCTTTTCTTTAATGATGAAAAGTGAATCATTGTGTTAATATGTGATTGATGATTAGAGTTAAGGAAACTATTTTTTCTTTCCATTTTTTATGGCATGTATGTTTTCTTCTGATAATTGTATCTCAATCAATAATTAGAACACCAACAGGTTAATGTATTAGTACTAGGCTTGTTGTAGGTGTAAGAATCATTGTCTACATGTTTGAGCACGTGGGTTATCCCAAGCTCAGCCTTCTCCAGTAGTTAATCTTTCCCACTTTGTTACCTAGTTGGTTTATACTAGATTTTATCTTTTATCATCCCCACCTATAAGAGAAATACAAAAAGACAACATTTGAAATGAAGGAGAAGATTTCACTATAGAACATCTTGTTAATCACTACGTAAAGCCCATCGATTAATTGGTTGGATCACAAGATCCGGAGAACCATTCCACCATTAAATGTTGCAGAGTCTAATTGGGCCTTGGTGGTAGGTTTGGTTCCTACTGTTGCGTTAAAGGGATTTAGGACCCCTTAACCGAATTGGTGCTAGAAGGAGGGACTGAAGAATGAATGGCTGATAATGTTTTTGACACAATATTTCACACAGCCTATAGATTCAAAACAACCCACATGCATGGCTAGTCATTCTCAATATACAACCCACATACACTGAGTACTCTTGAAATGAGTAACTCACCCCAGCAAGAGGAAGAACATCTATTCCTTGAGATACCTTATGCTCTCCCTCACGAGGATTTGAACCAGTTCAGAAGGATCACAAGAACTTACGCCATCCCTGGACGAGTACATAACTCTCCCCGACATCCAGAACATTTTCTCCCTAAATTTGACCATGAAACCTCAGGATTGCAGGAAGACCATATCAAAAAATTCATACTACCTATTAGACTAATGAATGTCCAATATGAATACGTAGAATGTAGGATTTCCCCTATACTTTTGAGAATTTGGCCTCCATGTGGTATTTTAACTTACCTGTAGGGTACATAACTAGTTGGACGAAGTTTCAAAAGGATTTTCTAGATAAATTTTAGAAGAAACCACTACAGGAGCTTTGATGTCCGAGTTGTTCGCCGCCACCATGAGTTCAAAAGAGAAGGTTAAGGAATTTAATCAATGGTTCACCATTATCCTAAACAAATTTCAACCCAAATCTAAACCCACTCAAGAGTTTCAAATCAAAGTATACGCTAATGCTCTCCCAACTTCTATTTCCATGTTTGTGAAGAGGGATGCCAAAGAAACCTTAGCTGAGAATTTTGAATAATCCAAAACAATATAATTACAAATGAAGGGATGTAAAGAAGGCCAGGTCTCACTAGCTAATAAGGAATTTCAACCTCCTCCCGGGAGAGGACTCTTGTTGACTAGACCCCCAAGGAAAAAAATAGAACAAGGTCCCGAAAAGGGAAGTGGAGTCATAGAATACCTACAATGCATGGTTAAGAAATTGTGAAACGAAATCATAGACATGAAAAGAAGTGTAGGGGAAGGAAACCAAGGACAAAGGCCCTATAAACCCTTTTTTTAAATAAATCCACATTCAAAGAAATTGAACCCCCCCAACCAACTTAAACATTGATCTGGGAAATGTAGCATCCAACTCTTTATGTACCTATCACCAAGAGAAACACTCTAAGAGAGTCTACCCATAATGGGTGCATGCCATGAATTTGATGGCCAACTGGTTTCTCTATGAGGTTTCCCTAACCAAACAATCAAGCAGCTGAGCTATGAATATTTTTGATCAGGAAGAATTTGATCCACCATAAGAAACAACCATGCTGATATGGTACCCTCACCTACCAATTCCTTCCGATGACCTATTTGAGGTTCAATAACCACTCACAAAAGTCTTGGTTGTGCAAACACGAAGTAGGGGTCAACCTGTTCCAAACGACCTTACTATGACCCAAACTTTGGGGGGAAAAATAGCTCACAATCACCCAAAAGCACCTTTTGTTCCCCGAAGAAATCCTATAAACATCCATACACGAGAATCTCCCAAGATAGACTACAACATAGTAGAAGACTTCAAAAAGTTGAAAGCAAATATATCGGTCATGGACATGTGTAGAATCCCTCAACAAAAAGACTTTATGTTACAATCTTTGAAATCAGTAGAGAATCCTACAATGAGCACTAACCAATTCGAAAATCTAACCCTCTCATATCTAAGGAATAAACCAATTGTGAACACCTTCTCTGAAGATAAGAAGGAAAAAACTTGTGTCCCACCGTTCCTTTTGACATTTGAAGTCTTCAATAGGAACCTCCATAACTGTTTGGTTGACTCAAGAGCATCCTCCAATGTTATGCCATTGTCTATTTGCAAAAAATTAAATGTAGTCCCTCTCAAAAGAAATAAACATGTAATACAACTAGACATAACCTAGGTGAAGATTATGGGAGAGCTCAAATATGTAATGATCAGAATAACAACGCACCCCAAATTTGTTCAAGTAATTGACATCATTATAGTAGATATCCCATAAGCTTATGAAATGCTACTGAGTCGATATTGGTCTGAGAAGTTAAATAGATACTTTAGTACAGGCTAGGCTCACCTTTGGCTGTCATTAAAGGGAAACATGAATATAATCAGAATCGATAGGGAAATATATCTAAAACACACGGTCACTGGCCTGGAAACTGTTAACGAGCCCTCATCGGTAGATTTTCCCCTGCTAGAAAATTATTCCCGTGACTCCGATTTCATAAATTTCTCTGCCCTCTCATCTGATATCCCTCTTACTCAAAACTCTGAAATACGGTTTCAAGAAAATTTGCTAATGACGGCAGGGGAAACTCTCTTATGTCAGGAACCGGTGTTAGAAATCACAGAACATATAGGGGGAAAGGAGGAAAGTGGTATAAAAAGGGAAGCTGATGGTTGTCGTTTTCAAATGTGGACCTTATACTTCAATGGATCTAAATCCCAAGAAGGCTCAGGGGTAGGGTGTATCCTCATTGACCCAAAAGGTAAATGAAGTTTCCTGTCCTGTAGACTAGAATTTGAATGCACAAACAACACCGCCAAGTATGAAGCTCTAGTACAAGGGATGAAGAAATCCATAGAACTAAATGTTAAAAATTTGAAAATTTTCGTAGATTCAGAAATCATTGTTAGACAAGCAAGGAACACTATACATTGCAACTATCCCCACCTGAGGAATTACGAACAAGAAGTGCATAGACTAATAGAATGTTTTGAAGCCTTCAACATTACAGCAATCCCCAGGACAAAGAACACTCTTTCTAAGTCTCTGGCCACTGCTCCTCAAAGTTATCCCCTCTAGAAGACTATGAAGCCTCCCGATTCACTATGGAGCTACTCTACAAACCGTCAGTGCCCAAAAATATTTCTAATTGGAAGGTCTTTGAAGGAGATAACCAAATCATAAATTTTTTGACCAAACAAGATAATTTTAAAGACTTGGCCATTGACGATGAAGTATTTCAGGAGAAATTAACAGAAACCGATCACCGTATAGATCAACCAACCAAAAAACCAAGGTCTCACACGATATCGAAAGGGGTAGCTAATTTAGAAAACCTTTTTGACTTAAGATAAATATTCAAAGGGTCAACTAACACAAAGACGGGGAGTTCCTATCCCATGCACGAAACTATAAATCTAGGAACCTTGGAAAACCCAAAGAATATAAATCTCAGCAAGACAGTATCTAAAGAGGAAAGGAAGGCCCATCTCAAACTTTTCAGGCAATATCAAGATGTCTTTGCATGGTCCTATCAATATCTGAAAACTTATGACACTCGTATCATTCAACACACAATCCCGTTAAAACTTGGAGTGAAACCTTTCCAACAGAAGATCTAGAATTACCACCCATCCCTGGAGCCTCTCATGTGTTAGGAGTTAAAGAAACTACTAGATTCCAAGATTATCTTCTAGGTTAGACACTCTGCATGGGTAGAAAATTTGGTTCCTGTGAGGAAAAATTCTGGGGAGATCCACTTATGTGTAGATTTCATAAACTTCAACAGAGCTTCAGAGAAGGACAACTACCTAGTGCCACCAATGGAGCAACTCTTGTAGACCATGTCTGGCTTTGAGATTTTCTCCCTACTAGACGGTTTTTCAATTTACAACCAATTTCTAGTTTCATAGGAAGATGGTTTGAAGAATACCTTCCAAACGAAGTGGGGAACCTTCTCTTATAAATGCATTCCCTTTGGGTTGATCAATGCATGGGAAGCCTTCCAGAGGGACATGGACATAGCATTTTAGGGACTAGTCAAAAAGTGTGGAGTAGTCTATTTGGACTACGTGACTGTGTATTCAAAGAATAGAGAAGATCGCATCCAACATTTAACCCAGATTTTCGAAAGGTGTAGGAAATACAATATATTCTTAAACCCTAAGAAAACTGTTTTTGGTTTCAAGGAAGGTAAGTTGCTAGGCCACATGATATCTCAAGAAGGCATTTGCATAGACGCAGAATGGATAATGAATATAGAGAAGCTTCAATTACCCCAACAAAAAGGCTATGCAATCTTTCTTCGGGAAAATCAATTTTGTGAGGAAATTCACCCCAGATTTCACTGAAACTATCAAATCCTTACAAAAAATGATCAGTAAAGATGTTGAATTTAAGTGGGATGATGAAAGAAAAGGTGCTTTCAACAATATTAAGGCTGCAATATCCCAAGCCCCAGTGTTGCGAAGTCCCGATTTTAGCAAATATTTATTCCTCTATACTTTTGCCTCCGACCAATCGTTAGCTATAGTACTGACTCAGAAGGATGATGAAAACAACAAGGCCCCGATATCATTTATGAGCACTAATCTCCAAGGGGTTGGACTAAATTAACCTGCTATAGACAAGAAGACTTATGTAGTATACAAGGCAGTGAAACACTTCATATATTACATCCTAAAAACCATACCAAAGTCTTCATGCCAAATCCTGCGGTCCAATCTTAATTCACTCAATAGGAGATGGGGGAAAGAAGAGGAAAATAGATGGCAGTAGTCCAAGAATTTGATCCAGATATAAAACCTGCTAAACTGGTTAAGGGACAAGGGTTATGCAAACTGGCAGCTGAAGCCCAGGACCAAGTAAATGGAGGCCCCGGGTGGGAGAATGAATTGGCATTATGGTGTGGTGAAGCTTCATACGTCTCCCCAGGGAAAGGGTCTTATATATATAAATATAAGCATGTATCTCATTTATTAGTTCTCATCAGTTATTAAGGTTGCAAATTTTTCCTCTTGACAGAGTTTTCACACAGTTCTCTCATGGGGAACTCTATTAGCATGTGATTTCTTTATTTCATGTCCATCACTATCTGTGATGGCATAAACCTTGTGTTAGCTTCAACAGTTTACTAAATATTCCATAAGGAATATAAACATGCGTACAAATTATGTATCCACGCATATTTTGGTTTTGGTTAACTTACATCCAGGATGTACTTAACCATATGCATAATCAAACGCCTATGCATAGCTACCATGGGTATATTTTACAGCCTACATACATATCTACTTTTAAAATTAGTCAACTCATGATTGTTCAAAATCATTCTCATGTGATCCTCAAATCATAATCATTTGCCTCTTATCCCGACAACAGACCATCCTTGCTCATTTACTCTTTCATTTATTTACTGGCCTTTCCTAGGGAAATGGAGTCAACCATGCATCCATGGTATTCACTTAATCTTGGCAAGTGAAATTCTTTCTTTACATATCACTCATCAAGGCATCCATATTGTGCCTTTAATATACATATATCCTTACATCATGCATGTGCATCATTTACACATGGACCTATTAGACTTCCAGATCCTCCTCCAAGGATATTTTTTCCATCCTTATGACAAGCCTCATAGGGACACACAACACTGAGCTTCCCTCTCAGTTGTGAGCTTTCAGTCATTCACATGACATCTACATGGAAGTTGAATCAAACATAGTCATAACTATGTTCCCTTTCTATACAATAACAACTAGCAAGAAAACACTCTTGCCTCAACCTCCCTGGAACATTACCCAGCTTATAAATACAATTTGGGCAATTATAACCATGCCCAAGGTAACAGAATCAACCAAAATAGCTTCTAATTATATCTATATGGCTACCATCCACCACTAGATGTCAATTTGACCCTTTGGGATTCTAGAAGTGCCCCAACACTTACTTTACCACATTTGGGATCAACATTTAGTCAACCATTTTATCTTAATTTTAACAATACTTTCTAATACCATTTGGACTACTTACTAAGTATCCTAGTTCAAAAATCCAGAGTATCTTTAGGTCAAGATCAGTCTTAACCATTACATCTAGAATTCTTCCTTCTATTCAACACAGTCGAGGATGGAGGCCATTATCCCCCTCCCACAAGAAATCTGGCAGATTAGTTTTCTATCCACCAAGCAAGAGAGGTTGTTGTGATTTCTCACTCAATCACTCTATATTTCTACGGTTTTGTTTATTAGCTTGATTAAAAAAACCCTGTCCAACAATTCATGTACCCAGAATTTTTTTTTGTTTCTCAATCCACTTTGAAACCCGAGAGTTGCGCATGCTCTCCCTTTTCAAGAAAGGGTCACTAGACTCATTCCTCTGATCGTGAGGGATTATACACATATACAAGGTTTAACCCTTCATTAAATCAGTAATGATTACTTCTATAGATCCTTTACATCTGTTCACATTGTTATTTTAGTTTAAATATTAGTGTTCTTCAACATAATCCCATTCTTGTAGGATCAGATTTCATTTCCCAAGAAATGCTAGGCACCCTTTGTCACATCCTAGCATGGTTCAATATTGTTGGGGTAAAACCCCAACTGTATTTTAAATCTGCATCCTTCTACTCAAGGAACTTATGCAGACGATTTATGTTTGGCGGTAATATTCTCCACAGGGTCTTCTTAGCATGTTAACCAAATCTTATGACTATACAACAACACGTACAATTTCACAGTGAATTCAACTTCTTTATTTGGGAACATTAGCAACATACAGTGCCAATTTCCAAAGAATCTATCAACAGTAAAGGATCTCATTCCTCTCTTCAGTAGAGGTTTACTAAGCTTCTCAGGAATGGGGTAAGATAGGGTGTTACCCCTTAAAGTTCTCCATAAATACTTTCATATGACTCATGCATGAGCCCAAGTAGGCCAAGTGTTGTTTTCATTATCTGATACCAATTTGTAACACACCCGACCCCTAGGTTCTCTTTTAAGGGGTGGGGCATCATAAATTTCATTTTCCTTAACTATCTCAAATCCTCCATTCAGGGTCTCGATCTCATTCTACTCGTCTAGAACTTTCCAACCACGGTCTCCATGCTTAAAACCAAGCTCAAGACTGGAATATATACCTCTCCCAAGTTGCTCGGGCATTCATTGGTCGAGGCCACATGACTTTCATGTGGATCCAACTCAATAATCTTCATCCCGAGTTCTCTGATATCCCGGAGATTCCATCATTCCTAAATATATGGTGGATATCCATCCACCAACCAATCCAACGACTGGGATTGATCCTCGTCTAACTCATAGGATAGTAGGGTGATCAACACTTTGACGCTTTTCCAAAATACTTCTCCTCAAGTCATCCGGAGTACCAATTCTTTGGACCGTACAATCTTATGCCACATTCCCTTAGCACATTGACGGATCTGATTTACTTCAGGAATCCACACTTCGGGAGTTCCAGAGTCTCCAATGCCACAAACCTCTGAAGTGTCAAATCTCTTGACACATGTCCTGCTTCGATTGATAGTCACGATCAACTCCGAAGTTTTGGCCTTCGATATTTCTCGACCCACATGACAACACTTTTCCCTGAATAGGATATCTTCCGAAGTGAAGGATCTGCTGAGACCTGTCCTCTGGTGATGGACGACTCAGATGAAATTTGGTACTCCAGCCTTTGGGAGTTTTGGATCCTCTGAATCCACTTTCTTCCAGAGTGACTTTTCTCCAAAGTGGCGGATCTTTTACCACATGTCCTCCTTCACGGACAACTGAGATGACTTCGAGACTCCGGCCTTTTGGAGTCCTTGCACCTCCACTCTTCAACTCTTTCGGAGTACTACTGATCTAGAGTGTGGAATTTGACGACAACTATCCTTACCAACATATGGCTCAGATATTTTCCATCTCCCTGATGTAAATGTGTTGAACCTGCACAGAATATATCTAGCTAGAAAATACCACACACATTTGCAGAGAAAATTGAGAAAGAAGAAGCAAGAGAGAAAGAATGGAAGAATTCTCATTAACCATTATTCCACACTCAAAGAGTGAATAATTTACAATAGATATAGGATACATGAGTAACTAATGATCCATAGTGGTGGTCTATATTGATCTGGACACACACCAACAGTTAAAAGAGTAAACTGCCACCTAGTCTAGTCTCTCAGGCAGTTATGGGAGTGAACTGCCACCTAGCTGAGTTAACTAGTCAACTAGTCTTCAGTTAACTGATTGAACAAAGAGTAGTGATTTGGTGATGATCCCAATGTTGCATGGTGAAAAAATCAATGCAACATCTAAACTCAACTCAACTAGTCAAATTGAAGTGTCAACTGAAAGAGAATATTCTCCAGGTGGAATATTCTCCCCTAAAATATAGGAGACTGGATAATGACTAATTATGACTAATAAACAAGGAATAACCTTAGGAAAAATAAATCCTAGGTGTGTGTGAAGTAACTCCGACACCCCCCCTGAACATCACTATGGTGAAAATAAAGAATGGGTCATGACTACGAGGCCATGTTAGGTACCCAAATACAAAAGATACACTGAAATAAATGAGGAAAGAGGGAAAACCTCATGGGAACAAGCCCCCCCCTCAAATTACAATGCATAAAATAAAAAATGAGAAGGAACAAAAAAAAAGTTACTAATCAACCATGTCCTTCACTCCAAGAAGACCTCGCAACTGTGCAAGTTTGTGCTCGTTGAATATTTTGTTGAATATGTAGATGTCTGCATGGATCTGATGAAGTATAAACACCATTGATATGTCCACACATATCCACTTTATCTTCTTGTAATGAATAATATCCAAATAAATTTTGGATGAAATTTTGAAAACTGTGCGGCCGTTTCCAGAAAAATGTTGAAATTTTGTTGATTTTAAAACGATCATAACTTCACTTTTTGGACTTCATTTCGGACAATTTGTTTTTTTGAAATTGAATATTTTCCCAAGAGGAATTCAAATATCCATTTTTTTCTGCAATTTTTTCTCAGAAAATATCAGAATGGCGTATGATGTGCGCGAATCCCTTTTTGACTCCTGAGATGCATGCATGGTGCATGGTAAAGTGTCTGAATGTGACTCCTGAGATGCATGCCATATATCTTCCACATGAATTTCAGAAAACAAATCTGAAATGGAGTAGACATCATCTTCAATTAATGGAATACAAATTTCTGCAAATACTTTTATAGAAGTCTCTTCATAATAAGAGGCTTGATATTCTTATGCGTTCTCTTCTGGCTCTATCTGTTCGACCTCCTGTATAAAATATTCAAAATATTCTTTATTCCCAAATAGAACCTCCAATCTGGTCCATAATTCATTTGGAGTTAATCCTTGTGATTCTTCATATACTTGATGGAAAAGTTAGGGAGAAATAGACATGCCGATATTTCCTATGGCCATATCTTGTCTATTGTGAAAGTTATTTTTCTCATCGACAAAATCAGGCTCTACTTCCATTGCCATAGTTATTTGGTACAAGCCTCTGCATCTAAGATGAAGTATTTTTTTTGGCTTCCATTCCAAATAGTTATGAGGCGTGAGAAGTATTTCCGATGAATAATCCATCTTTTTATTGTCTTCAATCTTTTGTAACTGCAAATAAATGATTTGGTGTAGCTTTTTCTTATCATTCTATCGGCTTTGATACCATGTAAATGTGTTGAACCTACATAGAATAGATCTAGCTAGAAAATACCACACACATTTGCAGAGAGAAATTGAGAAAGAAGAAGCAAGAGAGAAAGAATGGAAGAATTCTCATTAACTGTTATTCCACACTCAAAGAGTGAATAACTTACAATATATATAGGATGCATGAGTAAATAATGAGCCATAGTGGTGGTCTAGATTGATTTGGACACACACCAGCAGTTACAAGAGTAAATTGCCACCTAGTCTAGTCTCTCAGGCAATTACGGGAGTGAAGTGCCACCTAGCTGATTTAACTAGTCAACTAGTCTTCAGTTAACTGACTGAACAAAGAGTAGTGAGTTGGTGATGATCCCAATGTTTCATGGTGACAAAACCAATGCAACATCTAAACTCAACTCAACTCAACTAGTCAAACTGAAGTGTCAACTGAAAGAGAATATTCTCCAAGTGGAATATTCTCCCCTAAAATATAGGAGACTGGATAATGACTAATTATGACTAATAAACAAGGAATAACCTTAGGAAAAATAAATCCTAGGTGTGTGTGAAGTAAATCCAACACATGACTCTTCGGGAGTTTTGAAAACTCCACATGTTGAATCTTTTGTAGTGCTATTTCTCTAGACTGCACAATCTACTGACACATGTCCCTTTCAATAGACGGCTCAGATATCCTCCGCTACTTCGGGCTTCAAGGGGTCTTCAACCTTTTTCGCCTGCTTCTTTCTAGTGTATTAAACCTCTAGAGTATAGGATATGGTTCCATGTTTCTCCTGGCACCAATGGCTAGGATAGACTCTGGCACTTCAGGCCTTTTGGAGTCTCTACAATACTATACCCCAATTCCTCTGTAGTCCAGAGTCCCGAATTCCCAGAGTTCCGGTCACTTCACCAACCACTTTGGCTAGGCGATCTTGTACCAAGGGCTGACACATGTAAGGGGCCAGGGGTGACACGTGTCACATTCCAATGGGTCTATAGGGTATGTGATACACAATAATCTAAGTGACACATGGCACATCAAACTTGGGTCCACATCACCCTGGATGATGTCACTACACCACGTCACTCCAGATTGATCGTCCTTCATGCCCTTTGATCTTACGGCCAAGGTAGGTCCACATAACCCTTGGTTCAGCAGCCTCCACTACTTCATAACTTCGATGTTCGAGGGTTTCATGGGGTAAACTTCTTTGTCCTCCTAGAGTTTTTTGGCAAAGGGTTGACCACCACCTAGATCTGATGATTAATAAAAATCCCGAAGTGTCCTCGAATCAATGACTCTTGTCACTTCAGGCTTTGACATTCGTGTATTTTTGACAGTTATAAAGTTTGACATCCTTGGGGCTTCGAGCTCCTGAATCTTCGAAACCATCAAGAGCTAGATCCTTTTGGACTTAGCGTAGGGCTCCTAGGCCCTGGTCATATGGGGCCTCCAAGGATTCTCTTAGTTACGCGCTCGACTCTTGGCCGAGAATTTTCTAAGGCCGTGAGCATGAGCCCTTAGTCATACAAATGAAATTTCTAGGAAATACACCCCTTATCTACATTCTAAGGGTGTTATACCTCATGAGATTATTGGTTCCTTAAACAAAATGAAGGGACGGTCCTTGTGTTTCTCCCAGAGTTTAGAACTTAGAGAGTTCTCAATCTCTTCCTGCCTCGCAGAGACTCTATGCATACATACACTAACTCTCCTGAGCTTTGTTAAATTTGTCAGCATCGACAGTCATTCTCCAATGAGAGGCCATATGGGCCACCTTGAGGCTAGCTAGGGAGATTTGGAGAATCAACCAGTCTTGTGAGGTATTGACAAATGCCAGGGGGAATGTACAACCTCTGTGATTCAAACCAAAAGTTAGGACGAACAAGATGCTATGTGAGTCTAATGAAAAATTTAGGGGGAACGTACAACTTTTGTGAGCATAGACAATTTAGTGCAAAAGTCAGGGGGAATGTACAACCTCTATGAGCATAGAGAGACTAGTGCAAAATTCAGGGGGAACGTACAACCTCTATGAGCCTAGTCAAACCTTGTGAGTCATGAGAAAAAGTCAAGGCATCTAGCAAAAGTTAGGTTGAATATAAAATAACTATGATATAGAAACAAATGATATAAATGTATTGATCTAGTGCATTGGCACGTGTAACATTATCCACCATGAAGAGAATTTTGAATTTCCTTGTAAAGAGTCGAGTTGTAACTGAAGTATCAAGTCTAGTTCTATTTTTGAACTAAAGTGTAATGTTGAATTGTAACTGAAGTCTCAAGTATAGTTCTATTTTTGAACTAAAGTGTAATGCTGAGTTGTAACTGAAGTCTCAAGTCTAGTTCTTTTTTGGAACTAAAGTGTAATGTTGAGTTGTAACTGAAGTCTCAAGTCTAGTTCTATTTTCAAACTCAAGTGTAATTCTAAATTGTAACTGAAGTCTCAAGTCTACTTCTATTTTTTAACTAAATCGTAATGTTGAGTTGTAATTGAAGTGTTAAGTCTAGTTCTATTTTCGAACTAAAGTGTAATGTTGAGCTGTAACTGAAGTCTCAATTCTAGTTTTATTTTCAAACTAAAGTATACCAGTCTCAAGTCTAGTTATAAGTTCGAACTAAAGTATGAAGCTGAGTTATGATTAAAGAATGCAAACAAGTTACTATTTTGAGCCTCTCCTCTTCTTCCCTTCAGCCTATATAAGAAGAGGTCGACCCCTCTCTTCAACAAAGTTTTATATGCAGGTTAAGGGAGAAGCAATAGAGGCGCATATCAGTGATAAAGGCAACATTCCAAAGAAGCATATCAGTTTTGTATATCAGCAATAGAGGTTTCATATTAGAGGCATATATCAATAGCATATCAATGATGTATATCAACAAAAGAGGCAACATATCAGAGGTGTATTTCAGCAAGGTCTCTTAGGTCTTTTTCAGATCAGAGTCATCTTGGCAAGCTATTTAAGAGAAGAACATTCATGGTGGATATTTGTAAGTGATCTTACATTATTAATGCAATAAAGGAATATTATTTGTTGGGGTTTTCTCCCTATACAGGGTTTCCCTAGGGTATATGCGTTGTTGATGTGCATGCTTACTTATCTACATAGTTATTTCTATTTGGTTATGATTTGGTGTTGTTGAAGTGTATTAATGTATTAAGTTGGAATCAAAGTGTTGAAGAAAATAAAATAATTAATCCGCATAAGAAATAAATCTCATAATTTAACATGGTCTCAAATATTAGGGTGTGTTAAACGTGTTGAAGTGCAACAGTAGGTACACATAGATCCAAGCTAGATTGATTAAGTTTCCCGTGTGAATTCCATGGCATCCTCCATTTTAGTCAGGGCCGAGCATAGGTTCGAAGGAGCTACCAACTTCAACGTGTGGAAGCTCTGGATAACAAATATCTTGTAGGAGCATGATCTTGAGAAGTATGTGACCATAGTGGTGGAGGAACCCACGAATAATGCAAGAAGAGTGGCTTTCAAGAAAAGTCAAGCAAAGGCCAAGTGAATCATCTTTGACTCAGTCAAAGATAGTATAATTCTTGCAATGACTTTGTTAATGACTGCCAAGTACTGTATGGATACCTTGGTGAACCTGTATGAGAAACAGGATCTAAGTCAGAATAGGACACTTAAGCAAAAGATTGAGTATTTGAATATGGAGAAAGGTGAATCAGTGGCATATTTCTATCCCAACATAGCCCAGGTTCATCTTTTGGTCACAGGGGTGACAGTGGATGATGATGATTTAGTGCATGCCATTTGGTGTTCTTCCTTCTTCATGGGAGAACTTCTTATCCAATTTAAGTGGGAGAAAGATTCATCCCATGTTTGAGAGGTTATGGCACGATTGCCTCCAGGAGGAGAGTCACACAACTACCAGGAGTGAGCCAATGAAATAAGAGAACTCAACTTTAGTATCAAGATTCAAGGGAAAGAAGAAAGGTACTTTCCAAAAATTCTCTTAGAGGAAGCCAAACACCAAAGGTACATTCAAAGGCAAGAATATTGATACATCTATGATTAAATGCTTTAGTTGTAATAAGTTGGGTCATTTTGCTAAAGATTGTTGGTTTAGAAAGAAATATCCAAGGAAAGGAAAACATCATGCCTCAATTGTTGAGGATGATGAATCCAAAAGAAATCAGAAAAGTCCTTCTAATGAGAAATAAAATAGAAAATAATATTACTTGGTTTCTAGCTTATCCAATTCAGTTTTCATGGGGCCGAAAACTTTGTTAGTAGACAGTGGTGCATCAAAGCACATGACAGGGTACAAGGAGATCCTCTCATATTTCAAGACAAAATATTTTGTAGAGCATGTGGAGCTTGGGGATGAAAAATGTTACAAGATAGAAGGAGTAGGCTCTATCTCCTTCAAATTGGAATATGGGGCTAGACTTCATGTTGATGAATTATTATATGTTCTAGGGATCAAGAAGAATATACTATTAGTTTCAACCCTTGAGGACAAGTTATATTGGGTGATCTTCAAGGACATGAAGACACTACTATGGGATAAAGGTAGTGACTTAAGTACAACAGAACCCATTGGAACTTGCAGTGGAGGATTGTATGTCATGTCAAGACAATCATTTCAGGCATTGGATCATGATGCGACTAGCTCCAACGAGTTGTGGCACAAAAGACCTAGACATATTCATTAAAAATCTCTTCCAAATCTACAGAACATGGTATGTGGCATGCCCTCTATTTCTCTTAGTAAAAATGAAATTTGTAAGGGATGCATGCTAGGTAAAAATATAAAGAAAGCATTTCCTAGTAGTGATAACAAAGCTCAGGGCATCTTAGATCTGGTTCATTTTGATGTATGTGGTCCCATGTCATCTCCCTCACTTAGTGGTTGTTTGTATTATGTCATTTTTATTGATGATTACTCAAGAAAATGTTGGATATATTTCTTTAAAGCTAAAATTGACACATTTGATAAATTCAAAGAGTATAAAGCCTTTATTGAAAATCAGACAGGGAAACACATCAGTATCCTTAGAACAAACAATGGAGAAGAGTTTGAATCTCTCTCGTTTGAGTATTTCTGCAAGTCAGCAGGATTCAAGAGATAGTTGACTATGCCATATAACCCTCAACAAAATGGAGTTGCTGAGAGGAAAAATAGGACAATTTGTGAGGCAACGAAAGAAATGATGTTTGATCAAGATTTTCCAAATTATTTATGGGTAGAAGATACCTCCAATGTCGTGTATATTTAGAATAGGTGTCCACATGATACCTTGAAGGAAAATACTCCTGAAGAGGTCTTCTCAGGGATCAAACCCAAAGTAGGGAATCTAAGGATATTTGGTTGTCTTGTGTATATTCATGTCCCTAAGGAAAAGTGGATAAAGATGGAACCCTCAGGAAAGAAATGGTTTTTTTGGGGGTACATTTAGAACTCCAAGGCTTACAGGATTTATGTACCAGGTCAGAGGCAAATAAAGGCAAGCAAAGATGTGAATTTCCATGAGAAAGTTGTATTTAAGAAATCCAGAGAGCTTCAGCAGGAATCAGAAGCAGTTCATCCAGCTTCATCCTCCTCTCAAAATGAAGATTCAGATGATCAGAGGGATGAACCTCATGAAAGGCCAAGTAATGAGCCCATATAACCCGCTAAAGTGTTAGAAAGAACTCTTGAAGAACCTCCATCCAAAAGGAAGCCAGGGTGGCTTAAAGAAATAGTGCAGAAAGTAGAAAGGATAACTACTCCCAAAGGAACTTTTAGGGAAAGGAAGAGGCCTCATAGGTTTGGAGGCTATGTTGCATTGATGAGAAACATTAGTAAAGCTGAACCTTATTCACTTGAAGAAGCATATAAATTACAAGTATGGAAGGATGCCATGCTTGAGGATTACCGGTCTATTATAAAGAACAATGTTTGGGACATTTTGTCGAGGCCAAAAGAATGCTTGTGTGTTTGCAAGTGTTGTTGGTGATGTTGTTGCATAAGGAGGGAAGAAACAAAGAGATAAAGTGTTGGTTATAAGTTTGATAAAAGAAGAATGAAATCTTCTACTTCCATCATACTTTCAAGTAGTATAAAAATTATTAATGGCAATCATGCAGGAATGAGTTTTGATCACTCTTTTTGCATAATTGCGGAAAGGAAATTTTGGTAAGAATTTCCTCAGCCAGAGTTATTTTATAAAATCATAGGGTTATATTATTGAATGCATACGAATGGATGTGGTAAAGGCTGGAGGCCTGTATTAATTCAAATATTTTTATCTTCTGAATGCACACACTAACATAGTAGAATGTCATGTTAATTTGGTTATGAGGTAATAACCAAAGAATTAAAGATAAGAACAAGTTATAGGAATGAATGTCAATAAGCTAGTCATGTATTAGACCAGGACCTAGTTGGATATGGAAAGGTATGGATATGGAGGGTTATGAGCCACACAGGTACTAAAATCTTCCTACTTTTAAATAAAACTTGTGCTGCAAACTTTTTTCTAACACTAATGAACACCACAAAATTATATTCTTGGTGTAGTGTTCAGGTCGAAAAGGAAGGCATCCAATTAATTGGGAAGACAATAGGAAGTGTGTGGAGAATGTGTGAACACATTGGCCATAATTCCAACTTATGGATGGTGAGATACATGACTGAGATAAAGAGCATTATGTAAATAAATACAAGGGTGCACTGAATAAATAGGCATTGAGAGTTGTACTCATGTCTAGTAAGGGGCAGAGTTGCACTTAAAGATGATGGAATTGTATACTTAAAATCACTTTGCTGAATGCATTTTGTGAGTTCATGTATATATGTTTTTGGCATGGAAATATTTATACTAATGGCTGAAATGTTGCTAAATCATGAAGCTGATAACATTTTAGTAACTGTTAAACATTGCAACAGGAAAGTTGCAAGCAAGCTAGTCACAGACATAGAGACTACAGAAAATTTTATGTTTAGAAAATTGAAATAATAAACTTACCGTTATTAATTATGAACATGCATATGCATAAAATGATGAGTCATTCTATTTGGTAGAATTGGTTGGTAATTGTGATTGAATTGTGTTGGCACAGGGGCAGACCCAGGGTTCAATGCTACAACAACACACCAACAAAGCCCTAACTACCGGCCCTTTCGACAACACCTGCGAAGCAGATGAAGTCTCACCCGAGGTAGAGGCAGGGGTGGTTGCAAGACTCATGTGTTTGCAACCTTAGCTGGGACACATATATGTGATTCTAACACTTAATAAAGCACTCAACGCCGTTAGTTCCTCAATATGCAAGCAATATCTACTTCTCTAATAGAACAAAACTTTGCAGTACTCACACTAGTCTATTGTATTCAAGCACTTAATATAGGAAAAATAGATCAGATCGAGTAGATCAAACACTAAATATAACCATATAGATTAGATCTAACATTCTCACATCTAATAAGCACAAAGCATGAGTAGATTTATCTAAATACATCCAAGCACTTAGAAAATAACATGTAAATCACATAAAGACAAAGCACAAAGCATCATAACACAAGATTTACGTGGTTCACCCCCACACTGGGGCTACATCCACCAACTCTTCTTCTTTATAGTATTCATTCAATCGGTTAGAACATAGAGCCTCAAAACCCTTACTCCGCACAGGACAAAAGATCTGTGCAGCTCGCTAGATCCTTCTTCCTTGCATTACAACACAAAGCCTTCTACAGTCTCACACAAGGACTTGCACTCAACTCTGCAAGTCTTACACAGAATGCACAAATCCCTTACAATCCACACTAGCACCTAGTCTTTAGCACTTAGCTTACTTTCATACTAGTTCTCTTTCTACATTGCCTAGCTTTCTATTTATACTTTACAAAATAGGACTAACATGGGTAAAAACCATGGGTCGACATCCCAATCCCATTAGATTATCCCCAAAACCCAAAAAGGACCCAAAAGGGGGCAGAGATACCATCATATCTACTTCATATTGCACTCCTCCTTCCACAGGCTGTCGAAGTCCCAAAATGGGTCAACATGGCCAAGAATCTCCCAAATCGTGGTCAAGGGCCAATATCCCCCAACACTCACCTGTGAGTCGTCCCAAGTCACTATGGTATGATCAGTTCTACCTCAAGTGCCTCGAGCTTGGCTCAGGCTACCTTGACTTGTTGCTTTGTTGTAGCCTCTTTCTTGGTGAACTCCTGCATCACTGTGTCATTTACTAGCCCTTCTAGGCGTTGTTCTGCTGTGTTAACGATTTGTTCTAGCTCTTCTCCTCGGTTTTCAACCTTTGTAAACATATGACATACCTTATCTTGCATAGGTTGGAGCCATTGATTAACTTTCATAACTTTTCTCTGGATCATATGGATCTGTTGTTGGGTTGTGCGTTGCTTAGGAGACCTCTTCATTCTGTGTATAGCTGATAGAGATTTTAGCTACGCCTGTAGTGTGTCTGCATGCTACATTTCTTCCTAGATTTGCGACTCTAGTGCTTGTAAATCTGGGTTCTCAGTGAGGTTTTTATATGTTTGGGCACTACGGTTAATCAACTACTTGCACTACAAGGCAAGAGCTTCTAGTTGATCAACTACACTGAAAGCAATTGATTCCCTTTGGTCTCTTACATCTTGATGGGTCTCGGGCATAGTGCAGAGTTCCAAGTCTACTATGCATTGTTGTAATTGCTTAATTATGTCTTCAAGTTGTTCCACCTGCTATGGAACTCTCTCTTCAGCCTTTACTTCGACGACTGTCAGAAAGAGAAGTGCTCTGGTGACCCTTTCCTTTACTTCGAGTTTCTTTGCTGGCAACTATTCATTTTCTTTATGTAGCTGATATTTTTCTTCATCGAACTTTTCTTGGAGGGCAAGCTTCTCTTGTTCTGCAGTACTGCACTGCTCTAGAAGGTCTTCCTATGCTTGTGCTAAATCCCGAGTGGCTTGCGCTGTCTCCTCCTATTCTCGTTGAAGGTGAGCTTCGGCTGTATCAGCGATCTGATGGAGTTGAGCTGGTGTTAGCTTTCCGAAGTCACTCCTGGATTGCTAGGAGGAGCAGAGCTCGAAGCCCATCAGATTTAATGTCACGGTTTGTTTTAAAGGGTGATCAAATGGAAGGAAACTCAAAACAGCCTCGTATCAACTCAGAAACCAGACCAGGCATGCATGAAAGAGTGAGGTCCTGATAAACTCCAAACAGTGAGTCATAGTAAAGGTGAAAAGGTGGAAGATTTACGCAAGAAGAGCGCAATGATCTATTACAGACATCAGGTATGCAACAGATTAAAAAAGAAATGCATTCGAAAGCAAAAACCTTTTACATTCAAATACAGATAACCAGAGGGAACGACAACGCCACAACAAATCCTTTATTGCAACAAGTTGCACCACTGTGAATCCTCGGGCAAAAGATGGAACAAAGATGGAAAAGAAGGAGAACTGTTTGTTATAGACCAAGAAATCTCAAACACAGAGGCATAACCAGGAAACCAGAGTATTTGCTGAAACTTTACAGTTGGGAGCTTCGCTCTACCATCGATCCCTACAAAAAATGGCAAAAAGGCCTACATATACTCGAAATAACATAGTGGCGGAACCAAGAAACTGCATTGAAGGCTTTGCGTCTGCATGGCTTCTGAAAACACGGAGCTGCGATCTTTGAATGGTCGTGCAACTTATGGCAGACGCGATCAGTTTTCTGACAAATTATTCGGTGAATCGACGTGCTTTTAATCTTTTGCGGGACGCCCCCATTATGGCGGAGACGATGTCTAACCACCACCAACCGCTTCAATAACTACTTCTTGGGATTGGAAATGGTCAGGCCCCCTCAGCATTTCGAGCTCCGGACAACTTCCCACGCTACCACCTGGAGTAACTGGATATCTTGAGAGATGAACACGGGAGCCAGTGCGGAGGTCATGGTGCATGGTAGGTGTGATGTCATCGAGGAACGCGCGGGAAGGGGGCGAGGAGTGGGAATGATGACAGAGAGGGGTGACAGAGGACAAACCATGGCGGAGGGCACTCAAGTATATGGGGACAAGACGAGAGAACGAACTCCCCTCTGGATGAGAAGCGGTCGTCGAAAGGGAGTGACACACACGGCAGGGAAGGAGTGGACAGTGGGAGGAAAGAGAGCCACGGGGACCACTGAGGAGAGGTGAGTGGATGACACACGGCGGCAGGGGAAAGGTGGAAGAAAGAGTGAAATGACAGGAGGAGGGCCCACACTGGTTTAAACACAGGACATCTAAGAGGAGCGGGACTTCACGAGTGTCGTTGATCCGGGCACTACGATCCTGGCCGTCGAAGAGTTGCACATGGGAGCTCGGACCCCCCTCCCCTCCGCTTAAAGGTAGAAAGGCGAGGGGGTCCGAGCTGCTCTCTACTGCCGTTGATCCGGGCGTGCTAATCTGAACCGTTGGAGAGCTGCGCCCCCGATCTCGGACCCNCGCCGTCGATCTGTGCGCGTAAATCTGGACCGCCCGGATGTACCTGCTGCTTACCACGGGCGCATTATCACTTGAAACTTTGGACAAGTGGGTTTTAACCCGCTCTTTTGAGATCTAAACCCCTTAGCAACAAATATCGCTAACATTTGGCTCCATGGGGGATAGAGTCGTCCCTATGATGCTCTAAGAACTCTTTTGCAGACTTAGTGCCTTTGCTGTTGGGCTATGGAGTCATTTATTAGTCCAGAAAATGAAAACAAAAACACAAAACAATATTTACAAAATTAAACAAAAACGAGCCGACTGCGGCTCACATGAA
>ML806576.1:5973-18630 GCA_009831015.1 Picea engelmannii | reverse complement strand
CAAAGTTTAGAAAACGGGAAACTTCGGAGGAAGGGCGACTAGGAAACTGAGAATCTGAAAATGGAGTTCTTACAGAAGGGGAGGGCGTATTACCTTTTCCGTCGACAGAAACTTCTTTTGCTCTCTTTCCCTTTCTGCGCACGACTTCCAAGTCTGCTTCCGGCGTGGCCAAAGGCAAACGTGGATTCGACCTTGTATGTCTGCCTCTCGAAGCCACAACTAATAGGACAGGTTCTCCCCAGCGGAGACGTCACAGTGGAGTCGCCAGGTGCACAGCAGCAATCTTCAAGTTCTGAAATCTGATGCACCTTCATAAATCAGTTATTCGTTGTCGTTCTGCCCGGGGAAAATCTTCAACTTAATCCCCGGCAACGGCGCCATAAATGTTAGCTTTCAAAAGTCACTCTTGGATTGCTAGCAGGAGCAGAGCCTGAAGCCCATCAGATTTAATTTCACAGTTTGTTTTAAAGGGTGATCAAATGGAAGGAAACTCAAAACAGCCTCGTATCAACTCAGAAACCAGACCAGGCATGCATGAAAGAGTGAGGTCCTGATAAACTCCAAACAGTGAGTCGTAGTAAAGGTGAAAAGGTGGAAGATTTACGCAAGAAGAGCACAATGATCTATTACAGACATCAGGTATGCAACAGATTAAAGAAGAAATGCATTCGAAAGCAAAAACCTTTTACATTCAAATACAGATAACCAGAGGGCACGACAACGCCACAACAAATCCTTTATTGCAACAAGTTTCACTACTGTGAATCCTCGGGCAAAAGATGAAACAAAGATGGAAAAGAAGGAGAACTGTTTGTTATAGACCAAGAAATCTCAAACACAGAGGTTTTAACCCGCTCTTTTGAGATCTAAACCCCTTAGCAAGAAATATCTTTAACAGCTGGCTCATCTCCTAGTTCTAGTGTTCCCAATGGCAGAGGCACAGTGGAAACTACGTGGCTAGATTGTAGTTCCTGATGCATCCCTTGGAGTTAAACTTTGATTTGACTGTATATCTCTTCCTACTAAGTTTCTTGATTTTCTGCTATCTCCAGTGAAGCATCGTTCAATGTTGCGATGATGAATTTGAAGTCGTCCGAGGTGAGGGTGGTCTACATTTTAGTCATAGATGCTTTTGATTTATTCCTTGAAGAAGGTTTCAGAGGGGAAACTTTCCTTTTCTTCGAGGGGTCCTCCTTGTCTCTAGGTGGTGTAACCTTTCCTTACTTCTATTCAAATTTTGCATGATCTATCTCTCTGCCATCTCCTCCTTGCTCTGTTGATATGGAAGTAGTCTTCATGGATGCACTGTCTAAATCATGGACCTATTCGGTCTTCTTTATCTTTCTAGGTCTAGGTGCATCATGCACTACTTATGGAATGTCTAAGTTGGGCATCTCTGCAGGGTCTGTTGGAATGAGGAGGTCCATCGACCAGTCCTTGGTGATATCCAATTCCTCCTTCAACTGCTTGTAGTAAGACTATAGTTGTTTCTTGTGTTCGTCAACTTATAATGTGATATAAATGAAATGGCGGTCCACACTTAACTTCATTAAAGGTCTAAAATGATGGAGAGTGTTCAGGGTTATACGCGGCTTAGAATGAATGGCTGTCTTCAACTCATTGTAATATGTGTGGAACATGACATTCAACTGCCATTGCTTGTTCATGTCACTAGAGTACCATAGCATACTGAACTTCGCGGAGAAAGGTTCAAAGGGATCGATGTCTGGGAAGGTCGCACCTTCTGGAATTTCCCATGTGATGAAAGCGATGAGTATAAGAAGCCAGCTGAAGTGGAATTCGTATCCCTGATCTTGCACTTCCTTGCATTCCAGTTCCAACTGGTTCACGAGGTACTTTTCCCAATTCATTTGTAGGCCCTCCGCGCATTTCCCTGCGAGGTCGACTACAAATCCAATCACTTGGGTGGGTCGATTCTTGCGAAATAACTTTCCTGTGATCAATTGATAGGCAGGGCGCATTGCGTCACTCTATATAGAGGCTACCTTATAACCTCATGTTACCTTCTCAACATCTCCATAGGTGTCTTTAATCTTCTACGCAAGAGCGTGATCCATGGCTTTTCCAGGGTAGAAATCCTATGGATTAGGGCCTTTCATGCTTAGCCCTATGATCTGAGTGATCAACGTCAGATCCACTATGACATGACGGTTTAACCATAAATATATGCCATGGTAGCAGGACAATAGCAGTTTGACATCACTTCTTGGTGCCTTCCGAAGTGAGGAATCTTCATGACATTGAGCAGTGCAGACTGCGCAAGGTTCATGGTCCATGACTGGGGAACAATATTTGAGTTCTTTCCTTTGGTACTGGTCAGATACTTATGTGGGACGAGCATGTTATATACCTTCCTATCACCGAAGTTGAAGTCGCTAAACTTCAACGCTGCGATCTTATCTTGGTCTGTGTGCACTGTGCGTATCCCTTTTAGGAGGTACGCAGTGACCAAATCATACTCAAACTCTCTGGGAACATTGTCTTGATGGATTTCACTGCTTAGGGGTGGTATATAGGCAAGTAAAATACTCAAAATCAACTTGGCATTAACGATATCGTCTATGTGCTTAGTTTGTTTTTCATTTGTTGGTCGGGATGGTTCGGATCTAGTAGTCGATGGAGATGCTTGCACGACTCTTGCATATGAAGCCTGGATACCTTCATACATTGACATGACTCTCTCAGTCATCAAGTCGAGGAGTACTTTTGTTACTGATTCTTAAACTATGGTGAGCTCGTCGGACATCCACACTCGAGATTAATAATATCGGTTCAAGTTAGCTTAGATATTGCACTATAATAATCAACAAGAGCGCAATGATCACTTTATACAATAGAAACTTAGTCTATGGGCTCAAAAGTCTCAGTTAGAAAAAGTTTTCTTGGTGCATGGTGCGATGAGATAAATAGGTCACTTGAAAATGGTTCTCTTGCAATGGTTATGAGCCTCCATTAAATCTTGTTCAATCCATTATGGCACAGTCTAACAGTCTGATGATGAACCTTTATTTCCTTTCTGCCCATTCAAAGCATCAATCGAATGGTTATAATATTCCCAACAACTATATTGTTTTTCCATGGCAAAGTGCCATGTGTCATTGTTATGATATCCCTGCGAAGCTCCCATTCTGCAAATTTTTTGTCTGCAAAGTTCCCTCTGGAACCTTCTGCAACTTATCTCTCTTCTTACTTTTCTTTCTAGCCTTCTTTCCAGTGAGCTTCATCTCGGTAGTTTGTTTTCCATTCTGATTCTTATCTTCTGTGGTCTTAATCACGTCACGTTGTTGAGATTCTTCCCTAGGGTTCTGGGATAATACTTCTTCTTTGTCTGGAATAGGTACTTCAATATTCTGTGGATCTCCTAATGTTCCTGTAGCTTCGACATCTGGGTTTCTAGCGTTAAATATCTTCGATATGTTCTCCTATTCTTCGATCAAGTGTGTGATCCTTCTAGTCATGAAATATTTTAACTCTTATTTCTTCTACTCCAAGACTTCTTCTTATTTCTTTCATCTGGCTTGATCTCTGTCAATCCAAGGTTTTCCTATTAACATGGTAAATGGGGCATGGTCTTCAACAAATTTAATAATCTCAAAATCTTCCTCTGTCGAAGTTCGATTGACAGTCATAGGTATTTGGGCAAGCCTTCCACACAGGTTTACCTGTTTTCCTTTGAATAACCCTATTCCTCCTAATGAGGGAGTCATAACATGCCTCCCTATAGCTTCCCAAGTTCTCTCGGTCATGAAATTCACTTGTGTTTCCTCATCTAGAACATAGTCAATGTCGAAGTATCCTATTCTTTATTCGATGCATTCTTTTCCTTTGAATAACTCTGGTAATCTGACATGCTGGTGGTTATTCATGATTTCTTTCACCTGTAGCAATGCTTGCTCGAATCCTTTATGGTATTCTTCCATAATATTCGTTTATGTATCTTCCTTAGGGTTCTCTTGCTTCATATTCATTCTTTCAAGCTTAGCAATCATTCTAGGGAAATCCAATACTTCATGGTATAGAGATTTACAATAGAGGAAACTAGGTCTTCCACTAGGGTATTCCTTAGCCAGATGTCCCGGTCTTCTACAACTGTAACAGAGGGTTAATCCTCTCTTTCTTTTAAATGATCCCCAACATATTATGTACTATGCACTAGGATCATGGTAGCTAACCTGCAACAAATTATTTCTAGAATCCTGCATCCACTCGTTAGTCCAAACATTCTTTCTATTCATAGGTATAACATATCGTTCACTATTCTTATTAGATCTACTCATATCAAACCTTCTTTCATCTATCCGTGCCATAGTTTTCAAACTAGGACAGAGTCTATTAAACATACCCAGATCCATACTCTAGAAACAAAAAATTCTACTTATCTTACTTCTACAGAGAACAAAGCTTCCAGATCTAAAATTTTTAACTATTCTTACCTTTATCAGAGCATAGAGCTTATAGATCTTACCTCTTTTTAATAGAGAATTCCCACTTTTACCTTTCTTAGGGCACAAAGCTTCTGGATCTTACCTGATCCAATCTCCTTTCTTCAGATCAGGCATCTTTCTTTAGCAAAAAGATTTATAAATCAAGTAGAATACTATGCACTAGGGAACAGATCTATGCACAGAGCTTCCACAATTTCAGGATGAATATTTTCACAGAGATTCTTCTTTCTCAGTTCCCAGTAATCATAGTTTTAGTCCCAACAATGAAACCATTTGTTGCCATAGGGGCAAACCCATGATTCAATGCTACAACAATGCAACAACAAAGCCCTAACTACTGACCCTTTCGGCAACACCTGCGAAGCAGATGAAGTCTCACCCAAGGTAGAGGTAGGGGTGGTTGCAAGACTCAGGTGTTTGCAACCTTAGCTGGGACATATATCTGTGATTCTAACACTTAATAAAGCACTCAACACCATCAATTCCTCAATATGCAAGCAATATATACTTCGCTAATAGAAAAAAATTTGCAGTAATCACACAAATATACTATATTCAAGCACTTAACATAGGAAAAATAGATCAAATCGAGTAGATCAAGCACTAAATATAACCATATATATTAGATCTAACATTCTCACATCTAATAAGCACAAAGAAGGAGTAGATTTATCTAAATACATCCAAGCACTTAGAAAATAACATGTAAATCACATAAAGACAAAGTACAAATCATCATAACATAGGATTTACATGGTTCACCCCCACCCTGGGGCTACACCCACCAACTATTCTTCTGTATAGTCTTTATTCAATCGATTACAACACAGAGCCTCAAAACCCTTACTCTGCACATAACAAAATATCTGCATAGCTCGCTAGATCCATCTTCCTTGCGTTACAACATAAAGCGTTCTACATTCTCGCACAAGGACTTGCAATCAGCTTTGCAAGTCTTACACAGAATGCACAAAGCCCTTACAATCCACACTAGCACTTAGCATTTAGCACTTATCTTACCGGCCTACTAGTTCTCTTTCTGCATTGGCTAGCTTTCTATTTATACTTTACAAAATAGGCCTAAACATGGGTAAAACCAATGGGCCAACATCCCAATCCCATTACATTATCCCCAAAACCCAAAAAGGACCCAAAAGGGGACTGAGATCCCGTGATCTCCGCTTCATCTTGCGATCCTCCTTCAACAGGTTGTCGAAATCCCAAAATAGGTCAACATGGCCAAGAATCTCCCAAATCTTAGTCAAGGGCCAACAAATTGCTAGGTGCAGGCAATTCTAAGATCATTGCATAAGGTGTTGTACATGTTGAATTATGATGTACAGAAAATACTGACAATTTGTTGGCAGAATGCAAGATCAAGTCTTGCAGGAAATTGGTATGCAGTTTGGTGCCTATGGAAAATCACAAGGATGGCTGCATTCATAATATGTAAACAACCAAGATGAATCATGAAACATAATTTCATGTTTTGGGGATAAAATTTGAATTCCCTTTCAAACTAATTGGAGTTCCTAAATGAATTCTTTTATGTTTTCTCATGATAACTACATGTGGGTGATGCAGATGAGATGATGTTGATTAAAGTTAGAATGTTGACTACAAAGAGTAGCTCAGGGAAGATGTTGATTGGAAATATCTGAGCGCAGTTGGAACTCTGGGAGCCACGGTGCTCTAAGACTTCCGGTCCAACCTATTGCTAAATCCAAAGGAGAGGGAGGTGTAACAGTCAATGGACTGTGTGAAAGTGAAGGTGTACACTCCTGGGGTGGGATAGGCATGTGGGGAAGGAGAGACCATTGGATGGAGTGTTGTTGAGGTTTGAATGGTTGGAGTGTTGCTGAGGTTTGGTACCTTGGCCCAGACCATGTGGATATGGATTGTGGATCATGGCTATCTTGGGAAGCCATTGCCCCGATAGAGTCATAGCCCTACTCAGGGGTGGAAGGTCTTCTCAAATCAAAAGATAAGTACAATTATCTATTTATTGTATGTTGTGTATGTTGTATACAGGTTATAATGTTATTAGAATTGTCTGTATATACATATATATACATTACATATATGCTTGCATTACCTGCATCCATGACGGTACATAATGTGTTTAATATTTCATTTCTTAATAAATATATATACCTGATGCAAATCATATAATCAATTGGAATGTGATTTATGTGGAGAAAGAAGGTGTATTGCAAGTGCATCTGGTGCACATATTGGACCAGAAGAGAAAACAGCTCTGGAATCGAGCCATAGGGCTTGTAAAGGTCTAGTGGACCTGGTACGGTCCCGAGGACATGCCATGGGAGCATGAGGATGTTGTGCGAGTAGAATACCCGCATCTTTTTGAAGATTTAGGAAATCTTGTTGATGTTGTGTAAAGAGTTGCACTAAGGATAGTGCAAAAATAAGGGGAGGGAATTGTAATATTCCCCGGTAGTGCCCCAGTTTTATTATGAATTTTAATCATATTTATAGGTTGATGATCCAAGAGCATATAAGCTGATATGATTATGTGTTTATTAGGCCGAAGAGCCTAAGTGTTAAAGGCCAAGAGCCTATTTTTGTATATGTAATTATGCAGAACATTAATAAATATTAAACATCGTTGCATGCAAACCGACCATGAGGAAAGAGTGATGGGGGACTAAGCTTCCACAAGGTGGGTAAGGGAAAGGGGGATGAAAGGTTGGAAAGAGGGGATAATATAAGGGCTTAAGTCCTTGAGAATAATAATTTATTATTATTCCAAAGTTGTGTGACAACATATTTTTATCCTAAGTTCCTGGAAAAGGGAATGCGTACTTGATGGAGTGCATGCAACTTCATGGGCGACATATGTCGGCCCAAGCACATGCAATTTAACCCAATAATTGAGTCATGATGGGGGTTGGTCCTCCATTCTTCTGTCCTCTTTCTAAACCATTTGAATATGTGTTCGACCTCTACGTTGATTCCTTGTCACGCACCCTAAAAACCAGAACCGTGAAGCTGACTGGGGTATTACAGTGAATCCCATGGCCTGTGTATTCGAAGTTTTCAATATTCATGCATTCACCTGAGAACCAAAATTTGTGAACCTTTCTGTTTTCTTTGAGGAACCTGACACCTGAGTAATTGCCTTAGCTGTGTCGTATTTCAGCGTGGGTTGTTCCCGCCTGTGGTACCACACCCATCCGTTGTTGCTACTGTCATCCTTGTGTGAATGAGTGATGAACTATTTCTATTGTCATCACCTGATTGGATCTGAGTCAAGGAGTGTGTTGAAGAAGTGAGTTTTCAGGCCCGTGGTTGAAGAGGCAGGTTGTCAGGCTTGTGAGTAGCTCTCTCTAGGTGAGAGAGTCTGTTGGGAAGTGGTTTTCTCCTAGAGGGAGCCCAACACCAGCTATGAAGCTCTGAGAATTCTTGATCCGTCCTATTGCTGAGACCTGGAGAGGGAGGTGAAACACCGATGAAATGTGATTATGAAGGTGTATACTCCCAGGTGGAACAGGCATGTGGGGAATGTGATTCCGTGAGTAGTGGGCATAAGAAGGCTTCTAGAGAGAATCCTTCTGGTTGTTCTGTGCAATTTTCCTGTAACCTCAGCCTAGTCTAGGATTCCCTTACCCAAGGTAGAGCTTGGTCCCATATCGGGGGTGACCCACTGCCGAGCGTGATGAGCAGCATGGTCTAAGGCTGGGAGGTTCATGGAAGGTTTGGATCTAGTTGGTGGAGTTACTACCGTTTCAAAGATAAGTATCATTATGTGTTTAATTTCAATTAAAATGCATGTCTGTGATGCTTGTAATATTATCATGTATTCCATTGCAATGATGAATTATTGTTAATTACCTTAAGTCTGTATGATGGCAGTAACTCTATGTTAAATGTGTTAATTTGATTTAATGCATGTTATATATATATATATATATATGCATGAGAATGTTATGCGTAGTAGCATTTCCCAACCTGTTGGTGGCTAGGGATGTTACAAAATGGTATCAGATCTTTAAAGGCTAAGGTAAGGTTGTGTTGGTATCATTTCCTGGCCTGTTGGTGGTTGGGTATGTTACACATTACTTCCTACGATTGGAATTATGGAAAAGACAGGGCGAGATATTTTTGGCACAAGGAAAATACACAGTGGATGTACTAAAGAGGTTTGATATGATGAATTACAAATCCATGTCTACTTTGATGATTACCAACCTGAGGAAGTTGCATGATTCTGATACAGGTTCAGATTTGGTGGATCCCACCATGTATAGGTAGCTAGTTGGATCATTGATGTACATGATCCACACTAGGCTAGATATATGCTATGCATTGATTACAATGAGTCAGTTCATGAATAAACTAAGATAGAGACACTGGGTGGCAGCAAAGCACATATTGAGATATCTTAGAGGGACCATTACTTATGGTCTGAGATATACATCTAGTGGTGGTTTATTTCTGCAGGGGTATGTAGATGCTAACTGGGAAGGAAGCCCAGCGGATTGAAAGAGTACTTATGGATACT
Source organism: Picea engelmannii (assembly GCA_009831015.1). NCBI lineage: Eukaryota > Viridiplantae > Streptophyta > Pinopsida > Pinales > Pinaceae > Picea > Picea engelmannii. Next base: position 9,642 of record ML806576.1, on the reverse strand, counting down.
GCTTTAGTTTAGGATCTACTATGATCTCTTGGTCAATATGGAAGCAAGGATCCATTGCATAGAGTAGAGTAGAGGTTGATTACATTGCAACAAGTGATGCTAGCAAGGAAGCAATATGGCTCAGAAAATTAGTTTCTGGGTTGTTTGGTGACACGCTCGAGACGACGATGGTTCACTGTGATAATCAAAGTTGCAAAAAATTGACAAAGAACCTGGTATTTCATGACAGGTCAAAAAATATTGACATGAGGTACCACTACATCTAAGACTTGGTCCATAGAAAAACTGTAAATTTACAGTACATAGCCACGAGCGAGCAGGTAGTTGATATCCTGACCAAGCCTCTAACCTCGAGACAATTTGGGCAGTTGAGAGTCAATCTTGGTGTGGCTGAGAATGACTCCCTCATTGAGAGGGAGTATTAAATTTGGCAACATTGACAGTCATTCTCCAATGAGAGGCTATATGGGCCACCCTGAGGCTAGCCAAGGAGATTTGGAGAATCAACCAATCTTGTGAGGTATTGACAAAATCCAGGGGGAATGTACAACCTCTGTGAGTCAAACCAAAATTTAGGAAGAACGAGATGCTATGTGAGTATAATGAAAAAGTCAGGGGGAATGTATAACCTCTTTGAGCCTAGTCAAACCTTGTGAGCCATGAGCAAAATTCAAGGCATCTAGAAAAATCTAGGTTTTATATAAAATTCCTATGAGATAGAAACAAACAATATTCCTAATATTGAAAATGATATAAATGTATTGATCTAGTGTGTTGGCACGTGTAACTTTATCCACCATAAAGAGAATTTTGAATTTCCTTGTAAAGAGTCGAGTTGTAACTGAAGTCTCAAGTCTAGTTCTATTTTCGAACTAAAGTGTAATGTTGAGTTGTAACTGAAGTCTCAAGTCTAGTTCTATTTTTGAACTAAAGTGTAATGTTGATTTGTAACTGAAGTCTCAAGTCTAGTTATTTTTTCGAACTAAATTGTAGTGTTGAGTTGTAACTGAAGTCTCAAGTCTAGTTCTATTTTCGAACTAAAGTGTAATGCTGAGTTGTAACTGAAGTCTCAAGTCTAGTTCTATTTTCAAACTAAAGTGTAATGTTGAGTTGTAATTGAAGTCTCAAGTCTAGTTCTATTTTCTAACTAAAGTATACCAGTCTCAAGTCTAGTTCTAAGTTTGAACTAAAGTATGAAGTTGAGTTATGATTAAAGCATACAAACAAGTTACTATTTCGAGCCTCTCCTCTTCTCCTCTTCAGCCTATATAAGAATAGGTTGACCCCTCTCTTCAACATAGTTTGATATGCAGGTTAAGGGTTAAGTAATAGAGGCACGTATCAGTGATAAAGAGGCAACATTCCAAAGAATCATATCAGTGTTGTATATCAACAATAGAGGCTTCATATCAGAGGTGTATATCAACAACATATCAGTGTTGTATATCAACAATAGAGGCAACATATCAGAGGTGTATTTCAACAAGGTCTCTTAGTTCTTTGTTAGGTCAGAGTCATCTTGGCAAGATCTTTAAGAGTAGAACATTCATGGTAGATATTTGTAAGTGATCTTACATTATTAATGCAATAAAGGAATATCAATTGCTAGGGTTTTTCTCCCTGTACAGGGTTTCCCTAGGGTATATGTGTTGTTGATGTGCATGCTTACTTATCTACATAGTTATTGCTATTCACTTATGATTTGGTGTTGTTGAAGTGTATTAATTTGGAATCAAAGTGTTGAAGAAAATAAAATAATTAATATGCATAAGAAATCAAGCTCATAATTTAACAAGCTTAAAAAACTCCTTTCTCCAGGAGACTCAGAATGACTCGAAGCATCGACATGCACACGTGAAACTGTTCCCAAGGTCGACGAACTCATCGTTAATTTACTTTTAACTTGAGCCATCACAGATCTCGAGCATTTACGTGTACAAGATAGATAATTCCTTACTTTCTTAAGTACACAATCAAGAAGAATTAAAGGGATGCAAAATAACCATCAAGAAAACATGCACATCCCTGAAACATTCATAGGATATCCAAATAGTATACCACCAATCAAAAACAATGTTTTACAAAAGGACGATAAACACCATTATCATCCATTTCATGCAAGGAACAAGTTATCACATTTATATATAATCAAATCATGTAATTCAATTCTAGGATACTAGACATAAAAATACTTATCTATTACAGTCGATCACCAATCGATTGACTGTGGGTGTTCACCTCTCCACCCAACCATAGGCTCAGAGGTATTCATTCTTAGCACTCTGGCCACCCCCATGCCAAGCCATGACATCACCAGTGAACTCCCCCAGTTTATCAAGTATTATTTCTTTGTTTCAACTTCTTCTCGGGTTTTGTTCTCTACAAAATCTTAGATATATATTTCTCTTTCATGGCCTTGGCGAGTTTTATCAGATTCTCACTCAGCATCAAGCTCATGGTCGTCTATTCATCATCGGCTGGAGATCTCCACACATTCTCCTCTCTATCTATCTCCATTTTTCCTTGTCTCTATTTTCTTTATATCTCTTCCCAAGATGGTTCTCAACCTATCATGTTCCTTCTGTCAGAAAGGAACTTGGGTCAGCCTGGTCTACTAGACCCTGTGGTGCTTCGAGATGACATTCTTCAGACAGACCATGCTTCAATTCATGGGGCTGGTTGATTTCTCAACCATCGGTCCTTCTTCTTTAACTTATTTCTCTCCTTGGGATATGGAAAGGCTCATTATCTCAACAAAAGGAATTTGGGTCGTTTGAACTAATGAACCTTCTCTACAGTCGCCTCACTCTTACCTCTAGTGATATGATGGCTAGTACTTCAAGGCTTCACCCCCACAGTCAGTTATTGGAAATTCAAACCTTAATACATTTACATCCTTCCCATGACACATCATGGTAATACTAATTAATGATTAATTACAAGTTGGGGGAAACAGGGATGTTACAGAAATATAATCCATTCAACACATAAGACAGGAAAACAAGGAATAAAAGGGTTGATCACAAACTTTGTGAATATTTATGTTTTTAGCATTTCTTAATATTTCATGTTTGTTGTGATATTTATACTTAAATAATTAATTTACACTTGTCCATGGATGTATTTTACTAGGTATTAACATACAAAGAAGAGTCAACCCACGAATTGACAAACATTGGGTTAAGTATGAGTTGTGAGTATATGTTGAATAATGAAAGTTTAATTGAACAATTTGTAAGTATTTATGTTTTTTTAACTTCCCTTGTTTTATAATTAATGAAAAAGAAAGAAAAAATTATATTGATTATATCGACTGTGCTTTGTCATGTCATATTAAACATGCAGGAAACAAAGTATGGAATGCAACCAAGAGAGGATATTGTTTGCACTCTTTTCGTCGATGTGTGAGCAAAAAGTGAGTGCTTACATGCCTAGTTGGGCTCTGCTAGTCACGACAGCTGTGATGTAAAGGGTTAGAAAGAAAACAACTAAACTATTAACAAGAATTAAACAAAAACTAAATAACAACATGAGCATGGAAATAAAAATAAAAACAAATGACAATGGACCAATATCACCAATGTATTAGCTGGTCTGATAGATGAAATCCAAAGATACACAATGGAGAAAGAGGACTTGGGTCCCTTCCCTCTCCAATGGAAGGCTCTT
>ML806575.1:266134-278264 GCA_009831015.1 Picea engelmannii | reverse complement strand
TGGGAGTGTTAAGAAGATACATGTCGACACCAGGAAAGGAGCACTGGAAAATTGTCAAGAGAGTATTTAGGTATTTTTGTGGCACAAAATACTATGCTATATGCTACCAAGGGAAGCATGGAAATGATAGTGAAATAGATGTACATGGTTTTGTCAATGTCAATTAGGATGGAGATAGGTATCGACAAATGTCTACCAATGGATATGTGTTCAATAACTTCGGTGGAGGAATCAATTGTATGAGTAAGAGACATGTGGTCGTAGTCTTGTCAACAATAGAATTTGAATACATGGAAACCACTCATGGAATTAAAGAAGTATCATGACTGCAATGGCTATGTCCAGGAATTGAGTTTGAGCAAAGAGCTATGAAGATAATTTACGACAGTCAAAGCACAATATTTCTTGCAAAGAACCCCGCTTATCATTCCAAGACTAAGCATATTGATGTACAATGCCATTTTGTTAGAGACATGGTGTAAAGCAACAAAGTGTTGTTAGAGAAAGTAGACATGTTGGAAAAAATAACAGACTCTTTGACCAAGTATGTGAGTTTTATGAAGTTCTCTTGGTGTAGAGAGGCAATGGGCATTGCTACCCCGGTTTTGTGAACAAAAGTTCAAGAAACTCTCGGTTCAACAAAGAAGACAACAAGTGGGAGAATGTTGGGTTGTTATATTATTTGCAGTGAAAGTTGAGTCAAGGTGGATCAAATGATAGTGAAAGTCGATGGTCAAAGTGTTCAACCAATAAATTTGAATTCGAAGTGATCGAAAAAAAATCGAAGAGGTCATTCGTCAAGAGGTCGACAGGCAGTCATGTGGAAACTGACTAAATACCGAATGAATTTCAATTGCTAGTTGATGGGTAATCTAACTAGAAGTCAACTGTAGCAGAATCCCTAGATTTGCGAGATTCATATCCAATGATCTACATGGATTTGTAACCATTTTTGGGTTCCTTTGTTTAGGGTTTTTCCTATTGTAAATCCTATATATAAGGCATATTGTAATATTGTACAAGTTAATATTTATATCTTCATGTTAATATTTAATATTAGGTTGTTGGTCATGTAGATGTAAGCCAAATTGGCTACAGGGTTGTTCTTGTGTAAAGAAAGAATGTATGATTTCGATTGTGTCTTAGGTGTGGACCAAGGTTAGGAATGTAACCTTTTATTTTGAATTAATAAGATAACAAGAGAGAAATATGCTTAAGGAATGTTGGTTTTCCTGTTTGGGTTTCTAGGGTAAAATCTATGTGTACTGTGTGTTTTCTTTGTCATTTATTTTATATCTTAAATATGTCTTCCTCTCTTCTATTAGGTTTAGCGTGGAAGCATATTTTCCTAACATTCTCTTCCCTACAGTCCCTCAAGCGGTGTTCACCCCCTCTAGGGATCCAATGCAAATTTCCCAACAATCTCAAGGCTGAGGGATCCAAAAAAACTAGTTATTGGTGGAGTCTCAATCACGATAATCCCATGCTCATGCCTATAGGTATTTACATATCATATTTACATAACAACCATATCAACCTTCTATCATAGACATAACAATATAATTTACCAGCAAGTATTTATCTTCAATACTTCAATATGTAGGTCAAATGGTGCTAGTTCTATACAATTTAAACGTGAACTCATGCATGGCAAGAGAGAAAACAAAGTCAAAAAACGAGTAGGTATAATGATGTTCAAATTCCCCAAACCTAGGGAATTAGTATGCATGTGATGAACTTTCCACTTGGAAACCAAGGAACTCCACATAACTCCTTGGCACACATCCCCATATTGATTTTTCCTTTATCATACTCTAAGGTATGTGGACTTTGGTTTACAATAAAATAATATATTAATACTTTGGCCCCTCTATTCCCCCATAAGGATCTCTCACATTTAAATTAGAATAAAATAATATAACTTTAAACTTTGTTCAATCATGGTAATATTCCAGGCAACTACAAGACAAATCAACTATATAGTGTTGAGGGGGGTGTATTCTCAATGCTTAAAAATAAGGATTAAACCCAAGGATGAGGCTCAGTTAGATTCATCCTTATTTGGTGTGGAAAAATTATCTAGGTTAATGGTTAGACAACCTTTCGTTGGGATTTAACAATTCTTTTCTTTGTCTTTTTTTTGGGTTTTTCAGTTATTAGAGCTAAGCTAAATAAAAAACTTGACTCAACTTTAAATGGGGATGTTCTCTCTAGGATAGCCTATACATAGTTGTAATTTTAATAACCCTTCTAAAAAATAATTCATCCAAAGAGTATTAACATGTATTATAGATCATAAAGTTGAAAGAGGTGAAAATTAAAATACTCAGGACTAATTATGTGAGTAAATCTAACTAGGAAAATTGAAAGAAGAATTACTAAGAAAATAGGTAATTTAATCAATAATGAAAGATAGCTTCTCAAGAATAGAAAATGTTGCTAGATAGTTGAAACATTCAAATAATAGTACAATAGTCCACTATTATTGGTAAATGAACAAAAATTTCTTAGCAAAATTAAATGTCTTTGCTCCAATCAAATTAATTAAAATTGGACCTTGAAATAATTCTTGGCTCCCAATTTTCCAAAAATGGTTTAAGAGTCAAAATTCCCCCTTCCACCTTTACTTCATGAATTTATAGTCTTAATCATAAATTTAGAAATAGTAAAAGAATAAAAGTGAAAGCAACTAAATTAACATGTTTCTATTTCTCAGGTAATGTGATAATTCCGTCTATTACATGTTCATGCATTTCATCTTATTCCTTCACTGCTACATTGATAGTCACCTTCTTAGTAGTCTCTATGTTAGGACTGGGATTCTCGATTATTGCATCCACACAACATCATCGTTGACCCATTGTTGAAATATTTCCTTGAAAAATTGTTGTTGAGGGAACACATGGTTTTCCATGGGTAAACATAAATTTTTTCTCTCCCACCTAAAACGTTGGGCATATTTATCGATTTCTAGAATCATATACTCCATATTAGGGCATGTCCCTATTTACTTTAATGATAACTTATGTATATGACCGTGCTCAATTGATGTGATTCCTTTAATTTCTTCCTCACACTTTTCAACCACCTTCTTGAAGTCAAATACTACTTGATCAAAAGGTTGAAAATATTCCAATGGGTTGAACGTAGGAAAAAAAAAATTTAACATTGTCTCATCCATTCAGTGCCACAGCTCCGTGCATACCTTCCATTCCTTTTCTTAATTTAGATTTTGACACCAGTGATAACTCCCACCAATAATCCAGACACCTTTGTATCATGGTGCATCCTTTCCTTGACTAATATGCCAATGTCATTTTCTTTGTCACCACGACCCCTATGAATATCCATAATGTAGCTCACTTGTTCCTACATCCTTTCTTACTTCTCATGCTACTTCAACACTTCCTTGTGCACAATCACTAACTGCAAATTCTCTTCTTGCAACTATGTTTCTTTGGTGACAAAGTTTATTATAACTTGTGCAAGTCGGTGATCCTCTTCTTGTATGTTCTCTTTAAAATTTCTCACCACTAGAATATCCATGACAATAATCCCCTTGATTTCTCAATAATTCTAACTATTTCTTCATACATTCTACTTCAACCTCATCGGCCCTGGATTTATCAATAGTAGCGTGTGAAATCACCACTCCTGCAACAACAATATCACTAAGCTTAGATTTCATTGTGTCGAATAAAGGATATTTTGGTGTACAAGCCACAACGTTATCAATGTCAAACCTTTTCCTCCTCAATGTTCTTCTAGCAATAGCTTGCCTATGCCTATTATAAGATATAGACTCCAAATCGACTACCTCTTTGATAGGCTCTAGAATCTGTCTATCACCCCATGCCATTGCATTCTAAATACTTCATGGGGTATGGAACTATTCAATCATAGTCTCCTTCCCCTTATCCAAATTATTTCCTTTTGGTGATTTAAGTGATCGACCAACTACCTTTTCTTCAATGTGTTCAGATGAATTTCCTTCGACATTTTCCTATTTGTGCCTATATTCTATCTTCTAATTTTCAAATTACTTTTCTTCCTGATCAGAGGCACTCTCATCGGTATTGGTCAAATCATGTACTTCTTTAGGTTTATTTGTAGGTTTTTTCTCATGTTTATCTCCCTATGACTGTCATGGATTTCTATGTTTGGATGTGGCCTCTTCCTAACTATTGTTTCTGATCTCTTCTTCTTCTTTTTTGGCTCACTCTTTCTCTCTTTGGTCTAGAAAGTCCTTTCATCTTTTCTCAACCTCGATGGCTCTCCTCTTTTCCTAATTCCCAATGTTGAGCCTCTGCTTCTTGTCATTTTTTTTGTTGTCATTCTTTCTATTGTTCAGCTACCTTCTCCACTTCAACTCATCTTCTTATTTCATTATTAATAAATCTATTCTTTGGGCTTCCTCGACTTATTTATTTTATTTTTTGGATATCATTCTTCTTCCCAAATTGGCCAACTATTCATCAGAGGTTAGAGTCTTGAATATTGTGAGTTGTGAATTATTTTTTCTTTCTAGTACTTCTTCCCAATATTTCATGTCTTGGAGAAATAATTCGTTCACCAACTTTTCATAAACATAAGGTCATGATGCTGCAAAAATATCACAATGTTTGGTGACAAGACCTTTCAAGTCATGTCTTCTAAATTTCCCTTGAGGGAAGCAATGTTCTAAATGTATGGCAACCTCTTGGTGAGCCTGTTTTGGATCCTTAATGAAAAAATGACCCAACATTAATCCATATGGAATTAATATCTTTTTCCTCACCTCCTTAAGGAGAGAAGCATTAAATTCTTGATAGACAGCATGATAGGCAATTTCCCCAACTACTAGGTGACCTGACACATTTTTTTGCAACAGGTAGGGTGGCTCGGTTACGCCAAATATTATGATGTAAGTATAAATTTATTAGACATACCAGTTTCCTATGTGATTCATCAACTTTTTTCATCCACATATAACCTTGGATATTCTTCTCAAAATATAATGTATTATAGTCTTTCCAAAAAATGATCACACATCTCAGCATACCTTTTCTTATACTTGTGTTCACATAAATCTTGAAAGTATACATGAACAAGATCATCAATGATATTCCATCTGAGACTCAAACATGGGAACACATTACCAACACAAATAACATCAAGAAAGTATGAGGCCATGTATACAGTAAGAACCATACTAGGTGCTTTCTTCACCTCATGGACCTTTTCTATCAATAAACTCAAATGATTTGACAAAACACTTTACCGATTGAACATTTTTCCTATCATTTCCACCATGTGAGCCAATGGATACCAAGAATATGAAAACCTTGAAAAATCATTCTCCCCATATAAATCATATAATAGTACCATTAGATACATATATGGTTCGCAAATGTTAGTAATGGCACACCAACCGCTAGTCTTGTTGAAAAAATTATTTTCTTCCTTCCACCATCTAGATAGGACTTTACTAATGTCATTGTCATCATAGAACTTATTAAAAAAAGTCATGTCTAATGAAACCTCCAGTCTATGAAATTTATAATATGAATTTATGTGCTCTGAGAGCCAAAAAAGTTCCATAGAGCATCAACAACAATACCTCTATCTATTAGGGTTCGATCAATAATCCACTTGATGCCCTATAAATAAGGAAAGATTGATTCCCTTGCAACAACAAAGAGCAGTCGAGATTTCCAGATATTACTGAACAATCTATCATCCACTTCCCTATCAGACCTTATTTATGTGTGTGTGGTTGAGAGATTCCCTCATGAGTTTCTTATGTTTTTGAGGGAAAAAATCATGTATAAATATATGCTTAATTGAATAATAAAATACAAAACACTTTTATTGTTTGCATAATGGCTTCTCTCCCAATTGCTAAGTAGAGATCCATATTTTTGTAGTGTTTTGGGGGTTTGTAGAGGTATATTTTTTAGTGTGGTTGCAGAATTATTGTGAGCATCTTTATCCCTTATTGGGGACTGATTCCTTTAGAAGCCACCAACTTCTTCTATAAAAAAGGGTCGAGTTCCATGGGGCCACAATCTTCTCTTGGTGTGAGGGTGTGTGCATCTACTGGTAGCTAATACTCTCATATATGGAGCGATTTCTAAGGTACAGGATGAGCTATTGGTGAGGTCAAAATATTGTTAGAGGAGGTCATTTTTATTGCTTGGGATATATTCATTATGAGAGGGGTTAATACCTACTTGGACAACAAAATTTTGAAGAGTTGGGAGGTCCTTTTGAGCAACACAGGATGTGGTTTTGAGGGGTGCTTCAGTAGCTATTGTAGGGAAAACATTTACCCCTATTATTCTAGTCAAACAACACCACCAAAGTTTCATATATATTCCCAACAAGGATCAATAATATATCAACCATATTCGTGAGTTATTTTGTTACTATCATTGTTCAAATTTGGATAATAATAAAGCTGGGAAATGTTGTGTGTCTTTGATGTAATAATGATGTATTTTAGTATTAGTCTATGTGCATATTTGTTGTTACATCAATGGTAATCAATGAAATCTTGATTTGGTACATAAAACCCCCTACATACATCCTATATATCTAATAAACCAAATCAGAAATGCAATAGAAACAAAGGGATTTTATTGTGGATATGAACCTACATCCTAAGTGTTTGACAAAAACAAAGAACCAGAAATACACTAAAAATGCTACAACAACCAAATAAATATGTATAACAATAGTATTGGGGTATGCTACCAATGTGTTTGACAAAAGTATTGAGCCAACAAATAATTAAAAATATTACAACAATAGAAAGGGGGTCATTGTAGTGAGTTTGGGTTTAAAATCAAAGTGTTTGATGGAAGTCTTTAACCAAGAAAACACCAAAAAAAAATCAACAACCAAGTGGGGTTATTACAGTGGTATCAAAGCATGTTTTCCTCCCAACCTGAGGAGTAAATCGTGAATCATATTCTCATATTTTTTTGGTACATTCAGTGGTTGTTGTCCCTTAACCAAGCTTTGGAGAACTTGGGTCACGTTTGACTGATTTTAGGACTTCGACAGGCTGGTTGAAGGCGGAGCACAAGGCGAAGCGGAGATCGTGGGATCTTGGCCCCTTCTTAGGGATTTTTTGGGTTTAGGGTTTATGTAACGGGTATGGGATGTTGGCCCATGGGTTTACCCATTTTTAGGCCCCATTTGTAATGTATAAATAGATATCTAGGCGATGTAGGAAGAGGCCAATATGCTAAGTGCTAGAGTTTGACCTATGTGATTGCAAAGGCTTTGTGCTTACTGTGTGCTAAGAACTTGCAGAGCTAAGTGCAAGTGATTGTAAGAAGCTTGTGTGAAGATTGTAAGAAGGCTTTGTGCTAAAACCTATCTCGGGGAAGGAGGATCTAGCAAGGTGCGCATAGATCTCTTGTCCTATGCGGAGTACGTTCTTATGGATATGTGCTTGTAGAAGATTGAAAGAAGACAATAAAGAGGATAAGAGTTGGTGGACATAACCCCACATTGGGGTGAACCACATATTCCCATGTTGTAGTTGCTTTGTGCATTATATTTGTTATGTTATTGATGTGATGTATGCTTAGTGCAATGATATATGTTAGATGCATATGATATAATAACTTAGTGCTTAGCAATGTGAATGAATGCTAGATCTGATCTATTTCTATGTGTTAAGTTCTTGGAAGTGTTAGATCTGGTTGAATACCATGTTGTTATGTAATTAGGGTTTGGATATGCGATGTAAATAAGGGTTAAATTCTAATGAATCTTAACTACTAAGTGCTCTGTTAAGGTATTGTAATCACAGATTTGTGTCCCAGCTAGGTCGCACACATCTGAGTCTTGCAACCCCCCCTGCCTCTACCTCGGGTGAGACTTCATCTGCTTTGTAGGTGTTGCCAAAAGGGCCTGTAGTTAGGGTTTTTTTGGTGCACTGCTAAAGCGTTGAACCTTGGGTCTACCTCTGTGCCAACAGTGTCTTAGGAGAGATGAAGAAAAATCAAGAACTCATGGAAGAATTGTTGCAAGTCATTCAAGAAAATCAAAAGAATATAAGAATATTGTTAGAGCACTGTGAGTGGTTGAAGCCATACTTATTAGTTGGGGAGAAGAATAAGAAGAAGAAGGGATTCAAATCTAAAGTAGTTGGTGAATCAAAGACCTCACCTTGCGATGAAGGTTTGACAAAACCTCAGGTTCTTTTTTTGGATGCGCATGATGAGGGTGTATTAGCACCCAAATACGACGAGGATTTGGTATTGGATGATTTTCCCTTGGATAGTGATCTAACTTCTAGGGAGTCATGCATGAGGGATGATAAAGAGGACGTTGGGAAGCTTACACTTGAGTTTCGTATGGAGTTGATTTTGGCACATTATTCATCATTTTTATCATCTATGGAAGTCAGGACACATGAGGATGTTAGTGGTACTTATGGTTTGATGGAGGAGTTTCTTGTGATGGTCGAGCATGAGGAGAATTCATATTTTCATGGGTTTGATGAGATGTATGGCTTAGATACTTCTGATTATTCACATAGTCTGCATCTTGGAGATCATGAGCCACTTCTTTTGGGGAGCCCATCGATGGATCTAGTCATAACTATAGATGAGGGAGTTGAGCATATAACTTGTGGACTAGCCATCAGGGAGGTATATGCACCCACTTATTGCGAGAATTGATATATTGAGGACGTGGACACATCAATATGGGATTTTGGGGCGATTCCTTCTGAGAGACTTCTTGATAGGGAATTTGAGCATAGCATTGAGTTTGGATTTTCTAGGGGAGAGAATTTGATAGATGATATTCATCGAGAAACATATTCCTTAAAGATTGATCTTCGATTAGGGTATCACCAGAATACTTTTGGGTGTCATTATGGACACTACGAGTTCTTTTTCATACCATTAGGGTTGACCAACATATTTGCTATCTTTCAGTATCACATGAACCCCATATTCACACCGCAACTACAAGGGTTTATGTTGGTGTTCTTTAATTATCACCTCATATACATCAGGACATGGGAGGATCATTTGAGACACTTAGATGAGATGTGGGGAATGATGGAGAGAATATTCAAGCATGGGATAGAGTACTCTCTAGATACATATCTTTGATCATGCTATCATTAGGACAAGGACAGGGAGATGGGCATGAAGGATGTTTTACATTCTGGCCATGTTATCAGTATGAAGGATGTACATAAACATCAGGAGGATATCCATGACACATTGGATTGGCTCATGAGGATTTCAAATGATTGGAAGTCCCACCTTTTGGTGGGATATTCCATGGATTGGTTTGCTTGCAATTTGATGGAGGGTCACATTCAGGATGACAGGTAAAAAGTGGTGGATGATATCATCTAATACAAAGCTAGCATATAATTGGTCCCTGAGTACACACTTAGGGAAGATATCATGAGGATTATACATGATACACCCTTGTTAGTGCATCATGGTTACTTCTAGACTTACCAGTAGATCAGAGAGAGATTCTCATGCAAGGGCCTCAAAGATGATGTGTGGAGAAATATGAGGGAGTGCATGGCTTATTAGCAGAACGATTAAGAGAATACCTATCCAACATGATTATGGCGGTCTACACTCATTTCAGTACATAGGTGGGAGAGTGTGTCAATGCATTTTAGCATAGTTCTACTGGAGGTGCATAGTAGGGACTACATTTTAGGGACTTCATTAGAGTATGAGGCATTGTAGATAGCATAGTGGCTCTTTAGGGAGGTTTTTAGAGTCCATAGGTTTCCTAAGTACATTGGCCATGATCGAGAAAGCACAGTTCTCAGGACATTTTGGCAGGAGCTGTACAAATTAGTTGGCACATAGTTGATGAATGTAGCACAATTGGAGTCATTTGGTATGAGACAAAATGGAATTCTAGTTTGGATGTGGGTTCCAGGAACCCATATGATTGGTCTGTTTCATTTTTGGTATGATTCGAGAAGAGATGATAGAGTGCATGCTATATGGCAGTACATCTTTTCTTTTTCAATACCCAAGATCGAGACCAACAATGGATTTGCAGTCTTTGACTTAACTGATATGTCATGGCAAGAAATGACTTGTGGTAGTGGGTTCATCCCTTACAATTATTTCAGATTGGGGTTCTAGGAGAGGAGGATGCAGTCTAGGTATGATGGTCAGTCCATTATGATCAAAGTGGCACAATGTTAGCATGTTGGTTCCTTTTTGAGATTAGCTTGGGACCTTGGGATTACATTGTTTAACAGTTCAACGGATGATACAGAGGAGAGCAGGTTTTAATTGTAGGATTTTACTACTGGATTGCATGGGATTGGTTTTCTGGAGAAGAAATTATCTGAGGAGTTTATCGAGTTTTTTTAGTATCTAATTTCTCTACTTAATGATAGTATTCATGAGGCCTCTCCTGCTAGTACCTTTCATGACAATGCTTTAAGACGAGGGTGTTTCACTTCTTCAAGATTAATTTTGCAATACCCCTAGGATGAATCCCATTGTAAATATAATCTAATTGTGCATATAGGTTGGTGAGCCAGGATAATTAAAGGTTAGAGTGCCTTTGTATATATGTATTTTGAGGCCAGGGTGACTATGTGGTTGTTAGGCTGGTGAGCCAGAACCTGAAAGGTCGGTGAACTTATTTTTTTTGTAAATGTAATCACACTCATTTTTAATGAAAAAACATCATTGTTGTAGACCAACCATGTAAAAGAGTATGGGGGGTAAAATCCAATAGAATGGGAAATGGGGGGATAAGAGTCTAGACAAGGGGCTAAGCTAAGGGGGCTTAAACCAAAAAAGAATATTTTATTTATATTCCTAAATTCAAAGTCTAAAGTAGGGGATAATGCATTTTATCCTAAGTCCCTATGAAGAAACGTATCACCATGTGAGGGAACCCATGTGTGGCCCATGTAGTTTCCAACATGACAAGTGTCAAGTTGGGAACATACACATAATTATTGGGGACTTTAGATCATTCATCCACCATTTTTTAATCATTATTCATACCTCACCTCTTTGTTTTCATCGGGAATTTCATGTTTCCATTACCATACTTGTACCTGTACCAAGGAGAGCATTGGAACTGGATTGAAGAGGCAGGTTGTCAGGCCTATAGGACATTGAAGAAGTGGGTTGTCAAGACCATGAGAATTCTCTCCAGGGCATAGAATTGTTGGGTTATTGATTCCCAAGGTGTCAAGCTGCAGATACAAGGATCTGAGACTTCCTTTCCGACCTATTGCAAAATCCCTAGAAGGGAAGTGGGGTACACGAAGGACTATTGAGCATAGAAGGGGCACACTTCCTGGGGTGGGATAGGTATGTGGGGAATGAGAGACTGTAGGCTATAAGTTTGAGTTGGCACATGAGTCTAAGTTTTATGTTGTCTGAGAAACCTTATCCTGGTTAGGATTTGCTTACCTGGGTGGATTTTAGCCCTAGCTCGAGGGTGATCTGCTGCTGAAAGTTTATGAGAAACACGGTCTAAGGTTGGGAGGAACATGGAATGTCTGTACACAATTGGTGTTCTTTTATAAAAGATAAGTGTCATTTATGATCTTGTTTAATTTATTGTGTTAATTATCATTTTTCTATTTTGGGTTTTCCCTATATAAGTTGCATGTGTACATGGTTATTATTATGCATTAGTTTATGCATTTTTAGAGTATTATCCTACATTAATCTGAGCATTTGTAGAAGTATATCAATTACTTAAATGATATCATATTTTGGAAAATTTTGTGTTGCATTGCCTAGCAGGAGTCTGGGGATCCTACAATGTGGTATCAAAGCCCAATTTTCAACACTGAGCCTGCATAGGCCATTTATTAGAACACAAAAGTGAAATCACAGATTATGCAGGAAAATGTTTTGACAAAAATGTCGAAAAGAGTGTCTACAACTTGTTTGATTAAATTACTGCAGTGAAATTTGAGAAATTTCATGGGTAATTTGGAAGAATCAATCCTAGAAACTAACAATCTCCAATTTAAATCTTTAATTTGGTGAATGTGAGCTTGCAATTGGCCAAATTTTATGCTCATAGAGCGCCTGGGTGAAATTGGATGAAATTGAGCAAATTTCAAGTTTCGGTAGTGAAATTATGGAGAAATTCGACAGGA
>ML806575.1:233394-250655 GCA_009831015.1 Picea engelmannii | reverse complement strand
TTATTCTAGTATTTCCAACAGTAAGTAAACTTAGAGTTGTAGAAAAATATATGCCAAGGTAGAAGGATTGGTAGTAGTATAGTCTAACTAAGGAAGTGGCTATCTAAGGGTTAATCTATTCAAACAAAGTTATCTAATGAGCAAACCCTACTAAGCAACTTTAAACTATGTAACCTAAGTACTTTTGAACCAAGGATTGATGGATAGTTCTAGGAAAGAAAATGAAAACCCTACTAAGAAAATTAATTGAGTCATGACAATAAGCAAAAGCAAACTATTTAAGCATAACAATAAACAAATAGCAATAGCAAACTACTTTAACTAGTCTATTTGAATTCAATTAAACAACTATCCTATGAAAGAAAGTAAATAAACAAGCAACTATACTATCAAAGAAAGAATAGACAAGTAAGCAATTAACCTATTAAAGCAAGTAGCAGCTAACTAACCTAGGATAACTTCTACAACAAATAAACTAATTAAAACTACTCAATAAGCAACTAACTAAGCTAAGAGACAAGTGAACTCTATTTTTAATACAACTATTTCTAATTTACAAAAACAAATCTACTTAATTGAAAGAAAGAAGAATTAACAACTAATTTTTAATCTATGATAAGCAAACTACTCTTTAATCTACCAAAGAAAAAGACTATCTATCCTACAAAATTAAGAAAGCTATTTTTTGATCTATGAAAGCAAAAAACTATCTTTTAACCTCTGAAAGCTCAAATATAGTGTTAATGATTGTGTGAATGTCTCTGGTGTCTTATAATATCATGATGGCACTTAACAATGAAATATAATTCAAGAGGGATAAACTCGATATTGACTTCAATAGAAAAATGAAAAGTGTGAATTAGGCAATCCAATGAAAACTTAGCCATTACGGAAACAACATCAATTACCCTGCATATCCATGTGATTATCACTTATGCATTAATCATCAACAGTTATAAAGAGATTATGAAATTCAATTGCATTCTATACTACATAAGCACACTCATAACTAAATTCAATCATTAACTACAAATTGAAATTGCAACCTAGATCTAAGAAAGAAATTACATGAAGTAAACTAAGCTAAACCTATTTCAACAATTCAAATTGCAAAAAGAGAAATGCTTATAAACGGGAATTAAACATTATTCTAGCATATGACAAGTAAACTAATGAGCAAATTAATTAACAACTAGTTAAGCAGGAAAAAATAAATAGTAATTGAATAAGAAATCTAAAAATAAAAACTAGACCTAATACTATCCATCCATCGAAGCCTTGTTAAAGAAAACATTAATTAAAATTCTTTCCTAAAACTCTGTTTTAAATTCTATTTTGAACTTGATTTTAAAAGCATAAAGAAAGTATAATTTACTATCTAATCACACATGAGGTTAGTGTCCAAGTTTGCAAACTCATTTCTACTAATTACAAAGTCAGTGCATATTGAAAAGATCCTTCATACTAACCTACAAAAGGAAACTAGAACAATTAAACTATAACAAGAAGTTATATAACAAAGAAATAAACTAACAATTCATGTACAGGAAATAAAATAAAAAGACATCTATGCTATGTAATTCATAAACAAACTCATAGAACAGTTACCCAGACTGCTGGTGGGCCCCCCAACAAGTCGAGGTCACTCCTCAAATACACACCACAATCTTCAACAACACAAATTCGCCATTAAAACTAAAAACACAGTCTTACACAATTCTAGCAAAATAGAGGAAATTGTATTTGTCTCTAACACACAACTTCCTGAACTTATTAACTATTGTATGACCACCACGGAGGTATTTATAATCTTTACAGACTGAGAGGTCGAACACTAGAGGGTCGAACCTCTTCTAAAACAGTAAATTACATTAATGATGCCCTAACTGCCGAAATGGAGTGAGCCAATAAACACCCAACTTAACAACCCAAATTGAGTTGTCAAGAGTTCAGTAGCTGGAGCGGACGAGAATGAGAAAAACCCATGCCTCTGATTTTCCCACCACTGTCCACCAATACCATAACCGCCAAATCTCCCATCATTTTTGTGTAGGACGGAGTGCCAGATGGAGTATCGGACTGAGTGTTGGAAGTAAAAACATGCTGCAATTTTTCCCTATGACACCAAAAATGTGAATTAGATTCATGGAAATATAAAAACATATTCAATTACACTCAAGATCATCATAAAACACAAACTATGCATACCTGGTGTGGATCAAACCGTTTTGGCACAAAAACCCTTCAAAAACTTCGTCAAATCATGAAAATGCATATATACATTCAGCAAAAGTATCTAATTAACGTCATAAAATCGATCATATCTCGGGCCCAACATTACCCCCACACTTAAGATTTTGCAGGTCCCACTGCAAACAAAAAAAATTATCCCTCATGACTAAGCTTGTTGAGGAGGATCATCTTTAGAAGCTTCCCCTTCTTGCTGTGAATACTTTGCCTTATGCCAATTGTGTTGCTTCAATTGTGCGCTGAGGCTATGGTTGAATTTGGTCATCTCATCAACCAATCGTTGAAGGGATTTTACCTTTGCTTGGAGGACTGGATTATCATGATGAAGGTGTGTGTCTATTGTCTTCCTTTCTTCCAACTATTGGATAAGATGAAAATTCTCTTTTTGTAGCTTCTCAATGGCTGGGACAGAATCAGTGATCTCAGAGGAATGCTTAGACCCTTTGAAACATGTGAACAATCTATCATTCTTAGGATCTAGGGTAGGCATTGGTGAAGTTGGAGTAATAGGGGATTGATAAGGAGAGGTAGGATCTGAATTTGTCTTTATTTTTGGCTCTAATCCATCCACAGAAACTTCCCTAAATCTCTTGTGAGGGCTCTCAAGATCAGAGGACACTTGGATAGGGTCTAAAGCAAGCAGGGGTTTTGCACAAGGTTTTGCTCTTGTGCTCTAGATACTCTTTTGAAAGGGTCCTTTATTAAATCGATTGGCTCCCCTCCTATTTGTGGGAACTAAAGGAAGGTCTTGTTGAATCACTTCTTGGAGCTTTTTAGGTGTGGGATCAAGAGATATTGAAGGCATTGGGGGGTTAACAATATGCTTCCTTTGATATTTACTCTTGGTCTTTTTACCCGATGAGGAAGCATGGGTTTCAACAAGATTCTTGTATTGTTCCGGTAAGGAAATGGTTTGTGCAAGGGGATTTGGAGTCCTTGGAGATTGGGGCTTGGATGGAGAGATAGTCCTTAGGCCAAGTAGCTTCTTTCCAGTCTTAATTGTCAAGTGAGGGTTTGCAAATTGATAGATAAATTCATCCCAAGTTTTCCCCTGTTTCTCTAATTCGGCTAGAACAAGGAGTTTGATTAAGACATGGTGAAAGAGGTTGTTGTGGGGATTAGTTACATTCTTCCTCACTTGAGAGGACATATTTTCCAAGCTCTTTAGAAAGTAGAAGGGAAAATTCAAAGATTTGTTGAACTGAAAATGAGCTAGCAATCTGAAATGGCAGGCTTTGAAAGTGGAATATATACCTTCGCATGTGATCAACCTAGTGATGATGATGAGAGGGTTGATCAATTCCTCCTTTATCCATTCCTTAGAATATCCTTTTCCTCTTGAAATGTTCTAGAATTCAGGTTTTAAAACCCTTTAATAACTTGAGTGCATCAGCTGGTGGTTTTTGAACCATCTATCTCCCATTCTTGGAATTTTTTTGGTTGTAGTAATGGACTCTTCTGAGACCCCAAAGATAAGAGACCCTACGTACACTATCTTCCCATCGAAACCGAGGACAAATTGCACAAAGTTTCCATCATCATGGCCCTCGAAGTGGAATAAGAATGCCCCCCAGCCTGTGCGCAAAAACACCTCTCTGCACTGTGCAAACTCAGGAATGGAAAAAGTATATGCATAGAAAGAGGGTTCATACCTCTTGGGCATTGTGATGAGGCGAAGAGATGGACAGAGGAAAAATTCACCAAGAGAGGGTGTGATCGGGCCAAGGGATGGAATGAATTGAGCAGGGGTTGAGCGCAATTCAAACAAGGGAATGAATGACAGAGGCTGAGCATGATTTTATAACACAGGGACAAGGCAAATAGCAAGGGTGAATTGGGATAATAGGTAACCCCAACCCATTTTTGAATGCTCCTATGGTGGAATTGGTTGCACACATGCGTGCATGAGTTTCCATGTGTGGAAAATTTCGAATTCAAAGGCATGTTTTTGGGGGCAAGATTAATGATGTGCAGTTAGATCAATGTCCAAGTCTTTTGACTTGGACATTTGATCATGAACATGTCTAAAGTTTTCATCCTCACTCTCAATTGCCAGCAACCAATTTAATTAAATGTCATTGATTCCTTGTTACCTAGAATTATGGATAGTTACTGGTGTGTGAATTCATATGGCACTTCGTTCAGCACCTCATAAGGCACCTCATACGACACTGCATATGACACCTATGTGTTAAATACATTTTTACCACCTGTAATGGATAACCTGCAATATTGAAATGTTTTTGACAATCACAGTGGTCAAGAGTAGAGGTAGAATGCTCCATTGTTGTAGATTTTTCCACCATGCTCACTCAATCCATTTGCATAGGAAATGTAATGTCAAAACCCTACAATGAAAAACTTATAGCAAGCATAAGACATGTAATGTCAAACCTACAAATTACAGCTTGTAACAAAAAACAAACCAATAGAGTGGTCTGTTAAGTATATGTTCAACAATTTATATCACACAGGGGTTTGACACTTCAAAAATAATATGAATGTTGATGTAATAACTTGTATCATGAAAATAATACAAAAATTCTTACAAAGATTTATTTCTCTAGGCGATGATTATTTGTCAACTCATGAACCCCTCCCCCACACCTAAGTATTGTGACACCTCACAATCAAAAGTATAGGAAACCAGTCAGTTCCCCCAATAGCCAAATATTTATAGTATGTCAAGTGTAAAGATAAATTTCATAGATTGGTCTGACGAGACGGTTAGAGGATGGCCCCACCTATAGGATAAGAGATCTTATATATAGATAAGAAGAGGTAGACAAGAGTGTTTCAAGATAGTCTTAGAGTTAGTTCCCAATGGAAATTTTATGGAGTTCATTAACCTTAGATTAACCACACATACTTCATGTCATCTTTGTCTGCAAGTAATGTCGTACATCAGGACAAGTTTAAATTTTTTATTTATTTTTGTCAGATTACCATCCTCGCTAGGTAGAATGCCCCACTGCCAACAAGCTTGTTCAGTACTCTGGCGAGTTTACCTATTCATACCATAGGCTAGTACCCGCTCCCAGCAGACCTGTTCAGTATCCCGGTGGGTTAGCCTCTTACACCCTCAGAGACTGGCCCTCCATCTTTTAATATTTTAGTATAAGATTTCTTTATGCAAGAATATGGGGGGACAGCTCTGAAAACAAATTTTTCTTTCTTTTTCAATTGGGATGTTATTTATGTTAGAGGATGAATTTCGATTATATTACTTAGTGATTGTCCCAATGTAAGGACTACTTAAGCGAACGTGGCCTATCTAAATATATGATATAATCAAGCTATTTAGTGTGTAGTGGATAGTACCATTTAGAAAGAACAGAAAGGTATCTCTAGGCTCAATTCAATTTCTTCTTTTGTATTTATTGTGATGTTTCCATGACTAACCGCTAATTAGACCTCCTTGTTACTCTTTAATAAAGACACTTTACTCACTTACTCAGGTTTCTCGGAAAAAACTATACGAGAGACCTCTAAACTTGATGGTTATGGTATCACTTGCTTATACAGTGGTGAAGAGTTTCAAGAGCAATTGTTTTGGAATGCCTTAAGAAAATGAAAATTTTTGCAAGAATATGGCTAATCACAGTAAGTTAATTTTCATTTGATGCTTAGGAGACAACAAAATTCAAGTGTAACAATTTTTTGAAATATTTCCTTGAAGCTGTCTACTCCTAGTGAAATAAATACTTACATAAATCTCTAGAATTGCCTTATTAACAAAATTCAAAAACTATTTACATATGTACAATAGAAAATTCAGAATAATTTTCAAGAACAAGGGGGGACTTCCCCATCTACTAAGTCCAATGCCTTGTCAGTTGACATGACCTGTAGAAAATCCTCTTTGGAAATGGGCTTATGATAAAATTTGAGTCTGTGTCCATTTACTACAAAGGAGACTTGTCCATCGTCAATTGTTTTGATTTTTACAGCTCCATTGTCATATACAGTGTCTACCTCGTAAGGGCCCAACCATTGGGTGGTGAGTTTGCCTTTGAATTTTTTAAATTGGGAATCAAACAACAAAGCCCAATCACCAGGTTGGAAGTGTTTCTTCTTAATAAACTTGTCATGCCACTTGCTCCTCTGGTTTTGGACTAATATTGTTCATTGGATGCCATCTTGCCTGATTTCATCCAACTCATTCAATTGTAGGGCTCATTGCTTTTGAGCCTCATCTAAGTTTAATCCCAATTCTACGGCAATACGAAAGGTCCTTACATAGAATTATATTGGTAGAAGTACTTGTTTCCCGTACACTAGCTCATAAGGGGTATGCCCAGTGGTGTTCCTCCAGGTGGTCCGGTATGCCCACAAAGCCTCTGGAAGCCTATCAGCCTAATCCTGGTGATGTAATTGAACATTCTTGGTCAATATAGCTTCCATGACTTTGTTTGTAGATTCTACCTGACCATTATCTTGCTGGTGGTATGGATAAGATTTATAGTGTTTAATCCCATATTTCTCTGTTACCTCTTGCATCAACTTGGAAGTGAATTGAGTGCCTTAGTTTGTAACAATTTCACGAGGGAGACCGAAGCAGATAAATATGTCTTCATAGATGAATTCAACAACAGACTTTTCTGTAGCCATGAATAGGGCTTTTGCCTCTACCCACTTGGTGACATAGTCCGTACAAACCAAAATATAGTTCTTTTTACGGGACATGGGTGAAATTGGTCCTACGAAGTCAATGGCCCATTTTTCGAAGAGTTCTATCATAACTTGGGCACGCAAAGGAATTTCTTAAACTGATGTAGGTATTCTTATCCTTTGGAAACTATCACAACTTCTCACATACTTGGCAGCATCTTTGAAAATGCTAGGCCAATAGTAACTTGAATGTAACACCTTCTATGTTGTGTGTTTGTCAGAAAAATGACCACCACATGGTTCGTCATGACAAATTCATAGTATTTTTGGTACCTCATCCTCTCGGACACATCTATAAATAATCAAATCAGGACCTGTGCGAAAATGTTCATGACCAACCCAAGAGTAATTAGCACTTTGTGTAATAATTTTACTCTTTTCATGAGGTGACAAATGAGATGGTAACTTCCTAGTAGCCAGATAGTTTTCCATATACACAAACCATGGGGTATTGACAGAGAGGGAAAAAAGTTTCTCGTCTCAGAAACTATCATCAACAGGGATATCATCATCATCCTCATTTTTTATTCGTGAAAGGAAATTAGCTACCACATTATCCTTTCTAGTTCAGTCAAGCACAGTGATATTAAATTCTTGCAATAACAAGATCCACCTAGTCACTTGGCCATTGGTTATGGGTTTATTCATGAGAAATCTAACGGCGAAATGATATATATGTACGAATACTTCATAACCTATAATGTAATGACGAAACTTGTTAATAACATGAAAAAGTGCCAAGAATTCCTTCTCGGTAACTGTATAGTTTAACTCAGCAGGGGACAAGTTCTTTCTCACAAAATAAATGACATAGGATTGTTGGTCCTTGTTCTTCCCTAATACCCCTCCTATTGCGGTTTCAGAGGCATCAGTGGATATGTGAAATGGGAGAGACCAATTGGGCCCTCTAAGAACTAGTGCCACTAATAGATTAGCTTTTAGGGTTTCAAAGGAAGTTTGACACTGCTCAGTCCAAACAAAATCAACATATTTTATTAACAATCCAAACATAGGTGCAACAATCTTTGTACATTTTTCAATAAACCACTCGTAGTATCTGGCATGTCCAAGAAATATTCTCACCTCTTTCTAAGTCTTGGGGGGTGGAAGTTTGATGATAACCTCAATCTTTGCAGGATCGACTTTTATCCCTTCAAATGAAACATGATGTCCTAGAACCACTCCTTCTGTTAACAACATTTTACATTTTTCATGACTTAGAGATAGGTTCATTTCTTGGCATCTGATAAGGACTTTTTCTAAGTTGTCTAAAGCTTCCTGGTAAGTGTTTCCATAAACTATGAATTCATCCATGTAGACTTCCACACAATCATGAATAAGATTAGTAAATATCCCTAGTATTGCTCGTTGAAATGTGGCAGGAGCATTAAATAATCCAAATGGTAAGACCCTATGGGCATAGGTACCCCAAGGACAAGTAAAGGTAGTCTTTTCCTGGTCCTCGTGTGCTATGAGAATCTGATTTTACCCGTTGTACCCATCTAAAAAGGAAAATACTTCTTTCCAGACAAGGTATCCAGAACTTGGTCAATGAAAGGAAGATGAAAGTAATCCTTCAAAGTGGCTCTGTTGAGTTCCCGGAAATCAACACAAATTCTCCATTTCCCAATCACTTTCTTTGGAACCACTACAAGTGGGGATACCCATTGACTGCTGAAGATGGGATAAATAAATATGACATTTAACAACTTTTGGATCTCCTCTTTGACTATATCTTTGAGTGTTGGGTCCATCCTTCTCTGGGGTTTCCTAATAGGTGTTACTTCCCCTTGGGTATATATGTGATGGATGCATGTGTTAGGGTGTATACCCTTCATGTCAGTGTATTCTCGGGAAAATGCTCCTGATTGTTCTTTAAGGATACTTACTAATTTTTTATGTTGGTCTGTATCTAGCCCAGAGGTTATATGTAAAAATTTCCCTGAACTAATCTTGTAGGGAATAGTATAAGACATGGAAGACTCATCTATATCAAATATAAAATATGTCAAAGACAAAATGGATGGGTCCAATTGTTCCTAAAATTCTTCCCCAAACATGTACTCAAATTGGGGAAATGATTGTGGAAAATACACCCATGTGATAGCAAAAATAAACTGGTTTAGTACATTTTTCGTTGTGTGCTCCTTAAGTGTCCATGCATGGTCACTTGGAGATTTAGGTTCTTCCCAGTCCTCATTCTCATATGAACACTCAAGCCACCATAGATTCTCCATGATAGGTTGCGTTGGAGGGTAGATGGTGAGCTTCTGGATAGAAATCTCGTTTGAGATGGTCATTTCTCCCTCTCTACAACCAATAAATGCATTGGTTGTGGCTAGCCAAGGTCTTACCAAAATGAAAAGATGGCCTTTGGTAGGATCCTTTGAGTGGATCACAAGAAAATCTACTGGGTATTCCCATGAGGCTAAAGTAACCATGATATCATCTAAAATTCCTTCAGGTATAACCCTGGTCTTATCTGCTAATTCCAAAATGGTTGGGGTAGGCCGAAGAAGAGGTTGTAACTATAATTGTTCCAAGGTAGTAGCATTCATAACATTGATGGATTCCCCTAAGTCTATGAGAGTATTCCCAATGGAAACCTCGTTAATGGATATAGTCACTACAGGGTTTCCAGGGTTCCCATATTTTGCTAGTTGTGGCTGCTCTGATATGTATTCGGAAAGATCTCCTATAAAATGTACTGTAGGAGGTTCCTTTTGCTTCCTACATGGATTCTTAATACACAATTATTTGACTACCTTATTGTAGATTGGATTATCTTTAATGGCTTGAAGCAGGGGAATCTTGACACAAATATTCTTCAATTCATTCAAGATGTCAAATTTCGGTCGGGTGGTAGGTTTCTCGATTACCAATGTGTCTGGATAAGGAGGGGCCTTCGTGCTTTGTGAAGGCTCATTTTGGGGAAGCTTAGGTTCTCAGACCTTAGGGATAATAATATCTTCTCACCTAGTGTCATCCATGGGTTGTTTAGTGGTTTCTTCTTCTTCTTCTTCCTTGATGACTATTGAAGGTCTCTTCCTATCCAAAACTTTTCTCAATCTTAGTTGAATTTCCTGTAATGGAACAAGAGTAATAACATATGTCGGGAAGGCCTGCATCTCAACATTATGAAGAGATTGAGGGGGCTTGTTATTGGGATTGAGAATTGGTTGTGCCAGTAATAATGTCGGTCTTGGGGATCTTTCTTTTTGATATTGTAGTGGTTGTTGTTTTGGAATAGGAGGTAAAGGTGGTGGAACAAAACTTGGCAAAAGTTGTGGAGAGTTCGGTGGAAACTGAGGATAAGGATGGTTGGACATAGCGATAGGTGGATCTTGAGGGTTTCCTTGGTTATGCCCCCCTCTCCATCCTTGAGGCCAAGGATGTTGGTACTGAGTAGACCAATTTTTCCAACTTGGTGATTTCCACTATTGTTGTTGTTGGTAATAGGGTGGAAATTGAGATTGTAGATATGGGTATGTGGGTTGGTTACTAGGTTTCCATGGCCTCCTAGGTGCATAAAAGGAATCCCCAATATATCCACTCCTATAGATGGATAATAAACCGGGAAATGATGGACATTTCTCAGTTGAATGGTCTTTCATGCAGAAGCCACAAAATGAAATGTTATCTAATGGGAATTCCCTTTAGGAATGCTTCCTTCTGCATCTTGGGAAATATATGTTCATTGCGGAATTTTCCTCCTCCTGTTTCTTTTTAATTTTGAGGGTGTCCAACTGGGAACCTATTGTGCTTAATATGTCTATCTTGTGTAAATGTCACAAAAATAAAAGTGTCGTTGATTTAAAAATTGCGACGAAAAAATGATGTTTGCAAAACATTGGTGTAGGCAGCTTATAAGACAATGGAAAAAAAGTGAATTGGCTTCCAACAATGGCGACACACTGGTAGAAGCAGTTATCTCTGCCAAAAGAAACAAATTCAGATTAGGACAGCAAAGATGATTCCAACTCAAAAATAACAACCAGAAAATCGTATAAACATCATCATTAACCAACTATTCCAGCAGTGTTTCAAAAGATGAAAACTGATAACAGTCTTAAGATCAGTGAGTCAAGATATTAAAGATACAATCTCCAATACTGTTGACAGAGCCACTACTTCCAGCAGGCATCCATAGCCTCGACAGAGTTTCCATTTAACCCACTCTGACATTTGTATCTTGCCAAGAAGTTCTGGATCAGAATAAAGGACATTAAAGAGGTTTCTTATTCATAAATTTTCATATACCCAACATTGTTTCGTTGCCAGCGGGCCTGTTCAGTACCCCGGTGAAGTTGTCTTGGCACCATGCATGCATTTACCCACTGCCAGCAGACCTATTCAGTATCCCGGCGGGTTTACAAGCACTTCCCACAACTCTTATTATTATTTTTTTTTATTTTTTATTTTGGATATATGTTTGAGTGGGGTGACGCTGAAAATCATGATATTTTAACATATATATATATATATATATATATCTTTTAGACCTCATCGGAATTTTATAGAACTGTCCTTAATTTAGGTCCAGAGATGTTTTATTTACAAAAACAACTTCCTAAGACAGGGAGACATCTTCTGAGTCATTCCTTTACGGAATAGGGACAGCATAAAAAGATAATAGATGATCATGACAAGCTTTCCTCAGAGATCGAAATCAGTCATCTTCTTTCAAACAACAGACTTTTCCAACACAGATATAAATTTCAGTGAAAAACCATTGATGTTTATACAAACTTTCTTAGAGGTTATTTCAGTGAAGGGAATTTCTATTGTCTTTATCTGAATAGCTCAGTGTACAGGTATGTGTACTTCAAAAACACAAACTGATAAAAAGAAAAATCAGAAACTAAAAAGCAAATAAAAAACACACCAAAGAAAAATATATATACATAATATACAAGGGTACTTATCAAGCAAAGTATCTCTTCAGGGCTTGGCCATTCACTGGATAGGTGTCAAGTGCCCTTCAAGATTCTGCAATCGAAAAGAACTGGGACCCAACTTTTCAGCAATTAAAAATGGTCCAAGCCATAAGTTTTGAAATTTTGTGTGCTCTCCCTTTCCCTCGTGAGGTTTGTCCCACTTCAAGACGAGATCGCCTACTTCGAAATTCCTATCAGAAGCAAAATTAGAATCGAACCAGTTTTTAGCCAATTGTTCATGTTGATCTAACTTATGCTTAGCTTGGGCTCTTAGCTCTTCTAACTTCATCAAAGCGTTAATTCAGTTTTCTAAAGGGGGACAATCTTCTTCTTGGACTTTCTGTGACAACTGAAGTGAAGGAAGAAGAACGTGAGGTGGTAGAATTGCTTCTCTGCCATATATGAGAAAAAAGGGGGAGTTACCTATAGCGGCTTTTGGCGTTACCCTATCAGCCCACAAAGCGTTTAGCAGTGCATTGTGCCAATTCTTGTGATTTTCAACCACCGTTCTCTTGATTATTTTGATCAAGTTCTTGTTTGTCGATTTTGCCAATCCGTTTCCCTGGGGGTAATAGCTAGCAGAAAACTTTAGCTTAATTCCTTTTTCCAAAGCGAACTCGCTCATCTCAAGAGAGGAAAATTAAGAAGCATTATCGAAAACTAAATAGTCAGGGATACCGAAACGAGTGATAATATTCGAATTTAGAAAGGCAATTAACTGACTGGTGTTGACAGTTCTTAACGCAACAGCTTCAGACCACCGATTAAAGTAATCTGTGGCTGTCACAATAAACTTGTGTTGTTGTGAGGATGGAGGGTTGATTGGACCTATGATATCAAGGCCCCACTGTTGAAAAGGAGAATCTACCATAACGGGCTGCAAAGGAAAGGCTGGTTTTTGTAACCGCCCTGATGCTTTCTGACAGATGATACATTTACGACACAAGGCATGGATGTCTCTAAAGAGTGTGGGCCAGTAATAATCAGCTCTTAGAACCTTATGAGTAGTGGTGTCACCACCAAAATGGCCACCAGCTTCTCCTGCATGCAACTCAAGAAAGACTTTTTCTACTTCGTCCTTTTCAAGACAGCGCATCAGTACGCCATCAAAACTTTGACGAAACAGGATACCATTAACCAGATGAAAGGAGGCAGACTTTAATCTCAACGCTCTTCTTTTGGAGGGTTCTGTGTGACGGGGGGCTGACCCATGTTCAAGACAGAATCTTATATCGTCGTACCAAGGACTAACAGATTTTTGTGCACAACAGATTAAACTTTGATCACTTTGCCCTAGGTTTGACGTATCGCTTTCTTCTTGTTGTCCTACTGCTGAATCAGCAACTAACTTGCAAAATCCTTGGCCTCTCACTATCTGAGCTGGGGTGATTTCTAATTCATACTCCTGCAAGGCGGTGACCCAGTTAGCTCTCTTTTCTCCTAGTTCCTTCTGCACTAACAAGTTCCTCACGGCTGGGTAGGGGACAATGACTTTCGTCCTTGACTTCAAAAGATAAGACCATAAGTGTTTAACTGCTTTGAAAATAGCATGGGCTTGCTGATCTACCACTGGGTAATTAAGTTCAGCGCCTTTGAAAGCAGAGCTCATAAAGTCAATGGGTACTTCATTGTTCTCGACATTCTTTTGGGTTAGGACGGCAGCATAGGAACGGTCAGAGGCAAAAGTGTAGAGTGTAAAGTCTTGAGAAAAATCTGGGCTCATGAAAGATGGAGCGTCTATTATGGCCTTCTTTATTGCATTAAAAGCTTGATTTTCTAGGGGTCCCCAGTGATATTGGGTGTCTTTCTTAATCAAATTCTGCAAGGGTCTGACCATTTCGGAGAAGCTGGGGACAAATCTTCTCACGAAGTTAATCTGGCCTAAGAAAGACTGCATAGATTTTTTGGATGTAGGGGGGGGAGTTTTGCGATGAATTGAGTCCTTTCGGGGTCAATAATCATCCCTTCACTAGACACAATGAATCCTAAGAGTTTACCCTGTTCTACTGCAAAGATGGATTTTTTGGGATTCAAGGAGATGCTGTATTTACGACATCGCAGTAGGACGGCTCGTAAGTGAGCTAGATGATCGTTTTTGTTTTTAGAAAATACGGTCACGTCATCTAAGTAAACTATGACGAACTGATTGATTAAGCCTCGGAATGCAATGTCCATTGCTCTTTGAAAAGTGGCTCCAGCATTAATCAACCCAAAGGGCATTTTACGATAAGCATAAGTGCCCCACGGAGTACGGAAGGTAGTTTTTAGTTGGTCTGGTGGAGACATCAGGACTTGGCCCAAGAAACCATATAGCAAGGATAGCCTCTCAGAACCAGATACCTATTGAAGGATCTGTTCCATGGGCGGGACAGGATAGTTGTCCTTATCAGACTCTCTATTAAGGTTTCGGAAATCGACGCAGAGTCGAATTTCCCCATTTTTCTTCCGGACTGGGACAAGGTTGGAAACCCATTGAGTGTGCCTAACAGGAAAAATTATCTTAGCATTTAGGAGCTTATTCAATTCTTTTTGAACGGTCGGTTCGAGCTTGGGGTGGATTTTCCTCAGTTTTTGTTGAAAGGGTAAGGTTTGGGGATTTGTAGGGATGACATGTTGTATGATATTAGGATCGAAAGTTTTAAGGTCATCATACGTCCATGCAAAGACATGTTTAAATTCTTTGAACAGTTTAATGAATGCAGCTTTTTCTTGTTGAGAACATCCTAGCCCTAGATTAATGCACTGAGGATTTTCATTAGTTCCTAAGTTCACTTTTTCATAAGATAATGAGGAACTATTGGTTTTACAATTGACCGTCTTTTTAAATTTATCTTCAAAATCATAAAACTTCTCTAGTCTAACTACAAATTTAGGGATCGAGTTTACCATATCCGATGAAGATTCAGGAGTTCTCGGATATGGTATTACCGTGAAATCGTGCAAATTGTCATCGTGCGTGTGTTCATCTATCACCGCGCCTTGAAAGGTTTCTTCCATGTGCAGAAAGTTAATAATCTGCCGATCGTCGTCAAATACTCTCCAGTTCGTGATGTTGTGGGGAATGGATGGCCGAAACAGCAGCTCAACTGAGAATGCGTTTGGGGATAAGCCTTCTACAGGAAGAAGTTTAGAAGCTACATTAGCTAATAACTCTGCTTCAAAGTTATTCAACCTAGGAATGGAATTTATATTGAAAGCGGAAAATTTATTCATTAAATTCCATACCTCAGACTGGTAGCTTTTGAGATGCAGAGAAAGACAGTGGATAGAGTCTCTTACCTATCTAACCACTATTTCAAAGTCACCAAATATGGTTAAATTTTGAATGTTCATATCCAAAGCTTTTCTGAGACCTTGCAGTAAAGCCTCATATTCTGCAGTATTGTTAGTACATTCAAATTCCAACCTACATGCAATTAATGTTTTGTTACCTGCCGGATCGATAATGACGCAGCCTGCTCCAGCTCCTTCTTTGGATTTTGACCCGTCGAAATAAAGAGACCAAATTTGATTTGCATCGGGTACATGGGATCGTTGCGTGGAAGTTGCTGGCTGTGTATATGATACAATCTCGAACTTCTGTTCTAGAGTGGTGATAGGTGAAGCCTCGGCCATGAAATTGCCGAAGAAGGTGTCCATTCCTTGTACTTTAGGTGAATCAACAGGAGGTGTATATGGTTCGTTGGGATCGTTCAAATCAGTGACCATGAACTTAAGGTAACGCTCACGATTTACTCTGATTTTATTAGGCTTTCCGTTCTCTGGAAGCCATAGATGAGACCAATCTGTTGTGAAATAACCATGTAGCTGCTCCAACCAGTCCCTTCTTAAAAACATGCCATACACTCCTGGAATATCCACAACAATTATATCAATAACTTGTTGAACCTTGGGGTTAGATGATAATCTAATAAGCACATTCTTTAGTTCGCCTATAACATTAACATTTGTCCGATCAAGTTGTATGATTTTTAAAGTAGATGGTTCAACTTCAGCGTTAATTTTTTGGCATAGAGAACAAGGCATCACATTGGACGACGCTCCTGAGTCTACCATACAATTGTGCACGTTTCTATTAAAGATCTCGAAAGTTAATAGAAATGGAGGTACATTTTTGCAAGTGCTAAGAGTAGTAGCTTGTGGTTTTTTACTCACAGTTTCTAAAGCTACTTTATCTACATTATTTACATTATTTACATTACTTACAGGAAGGCTTCCTTTATCTTGAGGATCAGGATTGTTTTTAGTGGAAGTCTTTTGGGGAGCTTTGTTTTGCACAACCTTGTTACCATTAGGATTACCATTTTTGCCATTCTCTGAAATATTGTCCAACATTTTTTGTAACAAAAACGGAAACTTCAATAACTCATAAATAGAAATGTTAGCCCTTAGCTTTTTAAGATCTTCAACAGCATCATAATCTAAGTTGGGGTTCACATTACTCTGTTTAGGCTCGGCTGATTTAGATTGCTTTGGAGGCGAAGTTGTAGTGTTTTCGGTAGAAGGTTTGTTTGTTGTCTTACTCCTAGTGTTATAAGGATGAACTGTCTCGAAGTTGGCTTGAAAGATACTATCCGAGAAGTGTCCAAAAATGTTTGGAGAAGACTCTTCTTCTTGAACTGTCACTTGTTCAACTACCTCCTCAAGAATCTCAGGAGGCATCAAGTTATCTTGGGCTTCTAGAATTGTTTGAAGGGCACATTGCAAACTTTCCAGATTTAGGCCTTTTGTGGTTGGATTAGGTCGGTTGGTGGGAAAAGGCTTCCGGAACGGGGGCTTGTAAGGTCCTTTGCTTGAGGAAGCTTCTTCGGTTGACCTTTTTAAGTCTATAACTTGATTTGACAGTTTTTGAACAACTTTAGTTAATTTTTCCAAATCAGAATTTTCAAGTTGTGTTTTACTTTGAGTGGGTCTGGGGAGGATTTCAATCTTCTTTTGGGAAGAAGAACTAGTCCTAGTTTCGTTGCTAGTCGAGTCTTTAAGACTAAGTATGTCTTTTTCAATCTGGCTAGCCTCCTCGAAGGCTTCTAACAACGTGTCTTTCTTAGATCATTTAACCCAAATAGCTATACTCTGATGCAAATCTTTAGTGTAGTAAGCTATTATAAGACTCTCAGCGGGCATAGAATCTGCAGGGATTTGGTTTTTAAGTGTCAAGAATATTTGATTAAAGTCTTTAACTTTTTCTTTTGGGTTCATTCTTAAGCTAGAAAGATCCATGACTAGGACTTCCGGAGGCTTACCGTCTCCGAACTTTTCCAAAAAGCATGACTCAAATTTTTCCCAAGACACGATGGTATGGGGTTGTTGGGCAAAGTACCATGTTGATGCATTGCCCTCGAAAGTATAAGGGAACAACCTACAGACAACATCTTCATGTTCAACATTGTGGAGTCTTATGGC
>ML806575.1:214548-233344 GCA_009831015.1 Picea engelmannii | reverse complement strand
GGGTTTTCATATAATCGAAGTGCCAATAGTTTTGAAAACAAGAACATAGGCATTATATTAAAAGATACATATAAAAGATTTAATCATAACCCCTATGCATCTTCATGAAATCAATGGTCAAGTAAGTCAAATAACATACAAATACAAATTCCAATGCATTACAAACTCGATGAAACCAAGTCACACAATCAATCCAAGAATGTTCAATGAGTACAGATCGAAAGTTTTTCCAGCTACATAACGATAAGTGCAATGTAAGCGCAATAAGCATATTGACAAGAAGGATCATGACAGTTCAAATAATGATTTTAATGTGACTTCAAAAGAATAAGTTTTCATGCTTACATTCGTGAAAACAAAATGAAGGTAAATGTGTAAATGTCGCAAAAATAAAAGTGTCGTTGATTTAAAAATTGCGACGAAAAATTGATGTTTGCAAAACATTGGTGTAGGCAGCTTATAAGACAATGGAAAAAAAGTGAATTGGCTGCCAACAATGGTGACACACTGGTAGAAGCAGTTATCTCTGCCAAAAGAAGAAAATATGATTCCAACTCAAAAATAACAACCAGAAAATCGTATAAACACATCATTAACCAACTATTCCAACAGTGTTTCAAAAGATGAAAACTGATAACAGTCTTAAGATCAGCGAGTCAAGATATTAAAGATACAATCTCCAATACTGTTGACAGAGCCACTGCTTCCAGCAGGCATCCATAGCCTCGACAGGGTTGCCATTTAACCCACTCTGACATCTGTATCCTGCCAAGAAGTTCTGGATCAGAATAAAGGACATTAAAGAGGTTTCTTATTCATAAATTTTCATATACCCGACATTGCTTCGCTGCCAGCAGGCCTGTTCAGTACCCCGGTGAAGTTGTCGTGGTGCCATGCATGCATTTACCCGCTGCCAGCAGACCTGTTCAGTATCCTGGCGGGTTTACAAGCACTTCCCACATCTCTTATTATTTATTTATTTTTATTTTTTTTTTGGATATATGTTTGAGCGGGGTGACGCTGAAAGTCATGATATTTTAACATATATATATATATTTTAGACCTCATCAGAATTTTATAGAACTGCCCTTAATTTAGATCCAGAGATGTTTTATTTACAAAAACAACTTCCTAAGACAGGGAGACATCTTCTGATTCATTCCTTTACGGAATAGGGACAACGTAAAAAGATAATAGATGATCATGACAAGCTTTCCTCAGAGATCGAAATCAATCATCTTCTTTCAAACAACAGACTTTTCCAACACAGATATAAATTTCAGCGAAAAACCATTGATGTTTATACAAACTTTCTTAGAGGTTATTTCAGCGAAGGGAATTTCTATTGTCTTTATCTGAATAGCTCAGTGTACAAGTATGTGTACTTCAAAAACACAAACTGATAAAAAGAAAAATCAGAAACTAAAAAGCAAATAAAAAGCACACCAAAGAAAAAAATATATACATAATATACAAGGGTACTTATCAAGCAAAGTATCTCTTCAGGGCTTGGCCATTCACTGGATAGGTGTCAAGATGCCCTTCAAGATTCTACAATCAAAAAGAACCGGGACCCAACTTTTCAGCAATTAAAAATGGTCCAAGCCACAAGTTTTGAAATTTTGTGTGCTCTCCCTTTCCCTCGTGAGGTTTGTCCCACTTCAACACGAGATCACCTACTTCGAAATTCCTATCAGAAGCAGAATTAGAATCGAACCAGATTTTAACCAATTGTTGATGTTGATCTAACTTATTCTTAGCTTGGGCTCTTACCTCTTCTAACTTCATCAAAGCGTTAATTCGGTTTTCTAAAGGGGGACAATCTTCTTCCTTGACTTTCTGTGACAACTGAAGTGAAGGAAGAAGAACATGAGGTGGCAGAATTGCTTCTCTGCCATATACGAGAAAAAAGGGGGAGTTACCTATAGCATCTTTTGGCACTACCCTATCAGCCCACAAAGCGTTTAGCAGTGCATTGTGTCAATTCTTGTTATTTTCAACCACCGTTCTCTTGATTATTTTGATCAAGTTCTTGTTTGTCGATTCTGCCAATCCGTTGCCCTGGGGGTAATAGCTAGCAGAAAACTTTACCTTAATTCCTTTTTCCAAAGCGAACTCGCTCATCTCAAGAGAGGAAAAGTAAGAAGCATTATCGAAAACTAAACAGTCAGGGATACCGAAACGAGTGATAATATTCGAATTTAGAAAGGCAATTACCTAACTGGTGTTGACAGTTCTTAACGCAGTAGCTTCAGACCATCAAGTAAAGTAATCTGTGGCTGTCACAATAAACTTGTGTTGTTGTGAGAATGGAGGGTTGATTGGACCTATGATATCAAGGCCCCACTGTTGAAAAGGAGAATCTACCGTAAC
Organism: Picea engelmannii; assembly: GCA_009831015.1. NCBI lineage: Eukaryota > Viridiplantae > Streptophyta > Pinopsida > Pinales > Pinaceae > Picea > Picea engelmannii. Next base: position 230,971 of record ML806575.1, on the reverse strand, counting down.
GGGCTACAAAGGAAAGGCTGGTTTTTGTAATCGCCCTGATGCTTTCTGACAGATGATACATTTACGACACAAGGTATGGGCATCTCTAAAGAGCGTGGGCCAGTAATAATTGGCTCTTAGAACCTTATGAGCAGTGGTGTCACCACCAAAACGGCCACCAACTTCTCCTGCATGCAACTCGAGCAAGACTTTTTCTGCTTCGTCCTTTTCGAGATAGCGCATCAGTACGCCATCAAAACTTTGACAAAACAGGATACCATTAACCAGATGAAAGGAGGCAGACTTTAATCTCAACGCTCTTCTTTTGGAGGGTTCTCGGTGATGGGGGGCTGACCCATGTTCAAGACAGAATCTTATATCCTCGTACCAAAGACTAACAGAGTTTTGTGCGCAACAGATTAAACTTTGATCGCTTTGCCCTAGGTTTGACGTATCGCTTTCTTCTTGTTGTCCTGCTGCTGAATCAGCAACTAACTTGCATAACCCTCGGCCTCTCACTATCTGAGATGGGGTGATTTCTAAGTCATACTCCTGCAAGGAGGTGACCCAGTTAGCTCTCTTTTCTCCTAGTTCCTTCTGCACTAACAGGTTCCTCATGGCTGGGTAGGGGACAATGACTTTCGTCCTTGACTTCAAAAGATAAGACCGGAAGTGTTTAACTGCTTTGAAAACATCATAGGCTTTCCGATCTACCGCTGGGTAATTAATTTTATCACCTTTGAAAGCAGAGCTCATAAAGGAAATGGGTACTTCATTGTTCTCGGCATTCTTTTGGGTTAGGACGGCAGCATAGGAATGGTCAGAGGCAAAAGTGTAGAGTATAAAGTCTTGAGAAAAATCTGGGCTCATGAGAGACGAAGCGTCTATTATGGCCTTCTTTATTGCATTAAAAGATTGATTTTCTAGGGGTCCCCAGTGATATTGGGTGTCTTTCTTAATCAAATTCTGCAAGGGTCTGACCATTTCGGAGAAGCTGGGGACAAATATTCTCACGAAGTTAATCTGGCCTAAGAAAGAATGCATAGATTTTTTGGATGTAGGGGGGGGAAGTTTTGCGATGACTTGAGTCCTTTGGGGGTCAATAATCATCCCTTCACTAGACACAATGAATCCTAAGAGTTTACCCTGTTCTACTGCAAAGATGGATTTTTTGGGATTCAAGGAGATGATGTATTTACGACATCGCAGTAGGACGGCTCGTAAGTGAGGTAGATGATCGTTTTTGTTTTTATAAAATACGGTCACTTCATCTAAGTAAACTATGACGGAATGATTGATTAAGCCTCGAAATGCAATGTCCATTGCTCTTTGAAAAGTAACTCCAGCATTAATCAACCCAAAGGGCATTTTGCGATAAGCATAAGTGCCCCACGGAGTACGGAAGGTAGTTTTTAGTTGGTCTGGTGGAGACATCAGGACTTGGTTGTATCCCGAGAAACCATATAGCAAGGATAGCCTCTCAGAACCAGATACCTGTTGAAGGATATGTTCCATGGGCGGGACAGGATAGTTGTCCTTATCATATGCTCTATTAAGGTTTCGGAAATCGACGCAGAGTCGAATTTCCCCATTTTTCTTCCAGACTGGGACAAGGTTGGAAACCCATTGAGTGTGCCTAACAGGAAAAATTATCTTAGCATTTAGGAGCTTATTCAATTCTTTTTGAATGGTTGGTTCGAGATTGGGGTGGATTTTCCTTAGTTTTTGTTGAAAGGGTAAGGTTTGGGGATTTGTAGGGATGACATGTTGTATGATATTAGGATTGAAAGTTTTAAGGTCATCATATGTCCATGCAAAGACATGTTTAAATTCTTTGAACAGTTTAATGAATGCATCTTTTTCTTGTTGAGAACATCCTAGCCCTATATTAATGCACTGAGGATTTTCATTAGTTCCTAAGTTCACTTTTTCATAAGATAATGAGGAACTATTGGTTTTACAATTGACCGTCTTTTTAAATTTATCTTGAAAATCATAAAACTTCTCTAGTCTAACTACAGATTTAGGGATCGAGTTTACCATATCCGATGAAGATTCAGGAGTTCTCGGATATGGTATTACCGTGAAATCATGCAAATTGTCATCATGCATGTGTTCATCTATCACCGCACCTTGAAAGGTTTCTTCCATGTGCAGAAAGTTAATAATTTGTCGATCGTCATCAAATACTCTCTAGTTCGTGATGTTGTCGGGAATGGATGGCCGAAACAGTAGCTCAACTGAGAATGCGTCTAGGGATAAGCCTTCTGCAGGAAGAAGTTTAGAAGCTACATTAACTAATAACTCTGCTTCAGAGTTATTCAACCTAGGAATGAAATTTATATTGAAAGCGGAAAATTTATTCATTAAATTCCATACCTCAGATTGGTAGCTTTTGAGATGCAGAGAAAGACTGTGGATAGAGTCTCTTACCTGTCTAACCACTATTTCAGAGTCGCCAAAGATGGTTAAATTTTGAATTTTCGTATCCAAAGCTTTTCTGAGACCTTGCAGTAAAGCCTCATATTCTGCAGTATTGTTAGTACATTCAAATTCCAACCTACATGCAATTAATGTTTTGTTACCTGCCGGATCGATAATGACGCAACCTGCTCCAGCTCCTTCTTTGGATTTTCACCCGTTGAAATAAAGAGACCAAATTTGATTTGCATCGGGTACATGGGATCGTTGCGTGGAAGCTGCTAGATGCGTATATGATACAATCTCGGACTTTTGTTATGGATTGGTGATAGGTGAAGCCTCGGCCATGAAATTGCCGAAGAAGGTGTCCATTCCTTGTACTTTAGGTGAATCAGCAGGAGGTGTATATGGTTCGTTGGGATCGTTCAAATCAGTGACCGTGAACTTAAGGGAACGCTCACGATTTACTCTGATTTTATTAGGCTTTTTGTTCTCTGGAAGCCATAGATGAGACCAATCTGTTGCGAAATAACCATGTAGCTGCTTCGACCAGTCCCTTCTTAAAAACATGCCATACACTTCTGGAATATCCACAACAATTATATCAATAACTTGATGAACCTTGGGGTTAGATGATAATCTAACAAGCACATTCTTTAGTTCGCCTATAACATTGACATTTGTCCGATCAAGTTGTATGATTTTTAAAGTAGATGGTTCAACTTCAACGTTAATTTTCTGGCATACATACCAAGGCATCACATTGGAGGACACTCCTGAGTCTACCATACAATTGTGCATGTTTCTATTAAAGATCTCGAAAGTTAATAGAAATGGAGGTACATTTTTGTGAGTGCTAAGAGTAGTAGCTTGTGGTTTTTTACTCGCAGTTTCTAAAGCTACTTTATCTACATTATTTACATTACTTACAGGAAGGCTTCCTTTATCTTGAGGATTAGGATTGTTTTTAGTGGAAGTCTTTTGGGGAGCTTTGTTTTGCACAACCTTGTTACCATTAGGATTACCATTTTTGCCATTCTCTGAAATATTTTGCAACATTTTTTGTAACAAAAACGAAAACTTCAATAACTCATAAATAGAAATGTTAGCCCTTAGCTTTTTAAGATCTTCAACAACATCATAATCTAAGTTGGGGTTCACATTACTCTGTTTAGGCTCGGCTGATTTAGATTGCTTTGGAGGCGAAGTTGTAGTGTTTTCGGTAGAAGGTTTGTTTGTTGTCTTACTCCTAATGTTATAAGGATGAACTGTCTCGAAGTTGGCTTGAAAGATACTATCCAAGAAGTGTCCAAAAATGTTTGGAGAAGACTCTTATTCTTGAACTGTCTCTTGTTCAACTACCTCCTCAGGAATCTCAGGAGGCATCAAGTTATCTTGGGCTTCTAGAATTGTTTGAAGGGCACATTGCAAACTTTCTAGATTTAGGCCTTCTGTGGTTGGATTAGGTCGGTTGGTGGGAAACGGCTTCCAGAACGGGGGCTTGTAAGGTCCTTTGCTTGACGAAGCTTCTTTGGTTGACCTTTTTAAGTCTATAACTTGATTTGACAGTTTTTGAACAACTTTAGTTAAGTTTTCCAAATCAGAATTTTCAAGTTGTTTTTTACTTTGAGTGGGTCTGGGGAGGATTTCAATCTTCTTTTGGGAAGAAGAACTAGTCTCAGTTTCATTTCTAGTAGAGTCTTTAAGACTAAGTATGTCTTTTTCAATCTGGCTGGCCTCCTCGAAGGCTTCTAACAACGTGGCTTTCTTAGATCGTTTAACCCAAATAGTTATACTCTGATGCAAAGCTTTAGTGTAGTAAGCTATTATAAGACTCTCAGTGGGCATAGAATCTGCAGGGATTCAGTTTTTAAATGTCAAGAATCTTTGATTAAAGTCTTTAACTTTTTCTTTTGGGTTCATTCTTAAGCTAGAAAGATCCATGACTAGGACTTCCGGAGGCTTACCGTCTCCGAACTTTTCAAAAAAGCATGACTCAAATTTTTCCCAAGACACGATGGTATGGGGTTGTTGGGCAAAGTACCATGTTGATGCATTGCCCTCGAAAGTATAAGGGAACAACCTACAGACAACATCTTCATGTTCAACATTGTGGAGTCTTATGGCTAACATAAACATTTTTATATGATCTTCAGCCATCTGTTTTGAATCAGGGTCAAACTTTGGAAGCCATTTCTTCGGGTGTTTAGGTAGAGGATGTTGAGCTCCAGGTACAGCTACGGCATCCTAATCAAGCCAGGGTCTAGCAGGGATGTTCTGATTTTCCATTGGGGTAGTGGGTGTGGAAGTCTGAGAAGGGGAATTACCTTCGTCAGAGGAATCTCCTCCAAAAGAGGAAGGAGATGATGGAGGTGGTGAAGGGGGTATCCCAGATCCTCCTGCAGCAGGATTTATGATTGGATTTGTAGGATTCACAGTGAGTTTAGTGTCACCTAATTGTTCTTTGATATCAGAAAAGTCCAAAGGTTGTCCCCATGGATGGTTTGGTTGCCTCAAACGGGCTAAGGCACTATGTGTTTTAATAAGAGATTGGCGGACAATCTCTTGTATGTCACCACCTGTAGGATTACGGGTTGCTGGCTCAACTGTGATCTGTGGATCGTCAGTTGAAGTAGTTGATGTTTGAGGGGGGATATTATCATTTGAATGGCTTCTAGTCACTATAGGTGAGCGATTAGGTGGTGGAGGAGTCTTGCAACCGCCTCGTGCCATTAATTAAGTTCAGGCCCTCCTTCTAGCGCCATTTGTTGACGGGCGAAATCGACCGTCCGTCAACTGAGAGAGTGGAACCAGTCCGGGGTTGTCTAATAACCCAAGCCATTTGGGATGAACCACCCTGACGGGTTTAGCGGCTCCATTAGCCGATCTAAGGTCCTAAGAAAACAAAAGAGAAAACTAATCTAAACTAACTAATCTAACTAAAACTAAATAAAACAAACTAATAAACTAATCTAACTAAACTAAATAAAACAAACTAAACTAATCTAACTATTCTATATATACAATCTACTAACTAATACTATACTAACTCTAACTAATTAACTATCTAACTATTAACTGAAATATAACTTATTCATAAAATGTACAATATCTACAATTTACAAATTTAAATAAAACCTGAAAAACTAATTTATATTATGTCTTAAGACAGAGAAACATATTTTGGTTGATTTTATAATTTTATGAAAAGAAATAAAATAGAAAAATGACTAAAGTAAATCACTAATCTAAACTACAAATATATCTAACTAAGATACTAATATAATACTACAGAAATTAGCGAAATTAAATCGCAAACTGACCTGGAGAAATGCTCCAGATTTGCCTTGTGTATGATGACTGTGCTGGCTGATCAGAGGGAGGAAACCCGCACCGAATAGTCCAAGAGCTTCTCATAAATGATAGCTGCAGTGCTTCTTCAAGTGTGTTTACAGGACAAACAAGACATAAAAATCACAACAATCATATGATATATAAATCTCCACAGTTAGATAAACCCGTATGCAAAGACTTATGCTAAATAATTCAATTGATGAAGAAGAGAAATCTGTCATTCATAAACTGAACCAAGTAATTGCTGTGTTTTTAAATATTGAAAGGAATCAGACATGGATCGTATTAATTAATTCATATCATTTTGCAAAAGACTATGATAGCTAAAGTAGTCACTAATCAAATGCAAATTGATAAGCATAAACTTGAAACAAAAGATTGATATTATGAAAAGCGAAAGTTGTAGCAGAACATCAACTTCTGTCTCAGTTTGTATTAGGAATCCATAGCCTGGTTCTCCCACAAATGAGGATGATCCTTATTACAAAAATAATAAGTATTTATAAGTTTTTCCACAAGGTAAAACCTCCCTGTGGAAGTTATCAAACTGTTGACATAAAATCTGGGAAGATATCCCCAAGTTTAACTAAACTAAGAATCTAAAGTAAAACTAAAATACAAAAATATTCCCCTAGCCTGTCCAACATGTCCCATTCAATTCGAATTTACCTGAAAAGGGCCAAAAATGAACAAGTTAGAAGGATTATTTATTAACAAAATGATAAAAATCTAATCCTATAGACTAGCTATAGAATCTTGCGATTCTGTAGCTGGTCTAAATAAGACATAGAATCAGCATTAAAATCAATTGAAATCTTTTAAAGAATCAAATTCAATTAATAATCCAATAGTTATTTGAAAATGAATCAATGAAATTGAAATTGTTATAACATTCGAAATCAAACAGGATCAAAATCAATCAACCGAACACAGAGATAGGTGTACTCCGTTTCGTTTGTTGCCAAGAATCGGGTAGACAGAATCATAATCAAATAGTTTTGAAATCGTTTCATATCCAATTTGAAACTAACATAATCAAAACAAATTGCAGGCAATCGTTATGCATTCCTCAACAACATGAGATACGACAAAATCATTTTCAAACCGTTATAACTGTGTTGTCAAGGCAAATTATTTCATGCCACGAGTGGATCAACTGAAACTGGCATGAAAATCAATTCAAATAAAATGATAACAGGATCTATTAATTGGTGACAGTATTCATAAGAATTATCCGATCATTTGTTATTTCCATCTGGGAAAACAAACTCGATTGGCATTGAACAAAATTGTTCATTTCAAACGAATTATAACCGAATTTAACTTATATACCAATCGTGGATCTGGATATAACCAACTCGTTTTACAAATCAAAGTCAAACAGAGCATTCATTTATGATACGAATCTAACTCATGAAGATGATCGAACTAACAACAATCCAATCAAGCGAATTAATTGGCTGGGGTTTAGCATAGTTGTCATGAATCAAATCCATTCCATGATTCGGGCGCATTTGCACAAGCTTAAATGAGAGAATTGTTTTTATAAAAACAGAGTCGTTCTTTCCAAATTAAATTGAAAAGAGTGGTACTCCTGATTTGGAAAATGATAGGACACAGCATATTAAAAAATCGTAACAACCAAACTTGTTGAAATCGTTTGCCAATCATAGTATACAAACCATAACGAAATTAAATCCAAACATGATCGTATTCACAACGAATTCAATCGAAATCAAACCACCAGTTTCGTTAACTCAATCAGACAAACCAACAAATCAAATTCAAATGAAAACCATTCAAATCCAATAAGAATCTATCAATAGCTAAACTAGGAATAAGCAAATCGTATATCCGAATCGAAATTTCATTTATTTTTAGCAAAGAGAAACAATGTAGAGGATGAACACTGAATGACAGAGCCATTTCAAAATATACATAGAGCTATTCGAAAAAAGAATTTAAATCATTATATCAACCCTGGTCATTCACACAACTAGAACAATTTCGAAAATCATACCTGTATGGTTGGATCACGACAATTTGGAGTTGATAACGGCTGTGGCTGATTCAACATTCTTGAAAAGGATGGAGCCAGTTGTCTTCTGCTTTTTATTAGTTGCTTGGAGTTGGTCTCTGTGACTGATCAATTCTGCAACTTGGCTTTCCAGCGACTGGATTTTCGATTGGAGTATAGGAACATCGATGTAATATTGTTCCAACCATAAATCACATTGGTCATAGGATGACTGTGTGGGTTTTGAAAGAGCAGGCGAGGGTTTGGTCAAATTGCTGAGTGTTTCACGAGGCAATTTGATACCAGGGTAGCTAGGATCCTTTCTCAGGCAGGGGGGAAGATTTGTCACGAAATCATAAGGTGGTTCGGGGCATAAACCCTGCGAGTAAGGGTACTCGCTGGCTAGAAAACGTTCTACGTCAGAATCCGAATCCTCACTAAGGACGATAGGGTCTCGCTCAGCAGAGGGTTTAGGCTTATTTCTGGCCATTCTCGAAATGAGTCGGGCATTCATTTTTCCTTTGGCATTAGTAGTAGGATTTGCCTTGGGCATTTTGCTCGCAGACTTCTTAACAGTCTCGGCATTTTCAGTTCCAACGTTCGGTAAGTCAATAGTAGGATCGACCGTAGGCTTAGGAGAGGGAAATAGGATATGTAAGGGTATGGGTGGATGAACATAGGTTTCACTTACCACAGGTTTGTCAACCTGGATAGGGTTTGTATCGTCAAAACCATTCTGAGCTATGAAAGCTCTCCATCTATCACCATGTAAACTCAAGTGATGCACAACGATAAGTTTAATAAGCCCATAGTGGAACAGGCTACTGTCAACCTTCTCCTTTTTAAACCTTTTTGACATTTTATATAGGCTACGCTGAAAGTAAAAGGGCATATTCAACGAGTATCCCATAAAATTCATTAGCAAATGCAGGTGGTAGAGAAACACAAGTCCATATCAATCTTCACAGGTCACGAACTGTTTGACCACCATCAAAGTATCGTGCCATCGGGGTTTAAGTGCAGAGATGGGAATACCTCTGTCACATGAGGTGACTTTGTGCGAAACGAAGAGTAGTGTCCATGGCACCTCCTCGACCTTAGAATTCTTAAACCAACGCTATCCCGAGGATGGTAACCCTGTAGCAGAACTGATAAATTTCTCATCGATTTCCAACTAGATGTCGCCCACCTTGGCTCTACATCCATTGAAAGTCAGGGCGAACTGTTGTGCAACACAGAGGTAAAAACCCTCAAATCACTGTACAAAGGTGAGCCACCCATTTTCCTCCAAGTCTTTGCGGGCATTGTCAAACATTAACAAGGCTTGGTTGTCATTTGGCTCGATTTGCACGACTGGTGCCATGGAGCTGAGCACATGGTAAGCTGAGGGTTTGGATCATAACACACACAGGAGCAGAGCTACCCGAGCTAGCAGAAGTGAACGAGGATAAGGGATAGGCATAAATGCCATCGTGCGAAGGTGGTGGAGCTTATCTCTGCCATGAAAAATAATTATTGCCAAAGGTACCACCGCCGGCGTTCATAGCTGTTCAACCTCATTATAACATAACTCAATAGTCATGTCACTCGACCGACCAATAAAATCAAATGGTAAGTGTATAACCAACGCGCAATCAACGTTGTGCCAAAGTTTTAAACCATCAACATACGATTTGAAACCAATGCCAAATATTTAACCATGCGCCAATGTATTGTAACAGCTCATATCAATAGTTTAACCAATGTACCAATGGGTTTTCATATAATCGAAGTGCCAATAGTTTTGAAAACAAGAACATAGGCATTATATTAAAAGATACATATAAAAGATTTAATCATAACCCCTATGCATCTTCATGAAATCAATGGTCAAGTAAGTCAAATAACATACAAATACAAATTCCAATGCATTACAAACTCGATGAAACCAAGTCACACAATCAATCCAAGAATGTTCAATGAGTACAGATCGAAAGTTTTTCCAGCTACATAACGATAAGTGCAATGTAAGCGCAATAAGCATATTGACAAGAAGGATCATGACAGTTCAAATAATGATTTTAATGTGACTTCAAAAGAATAAGTTTTCATGCTTACATTCGTGAAAACAAAATGAAGGTAAATGTGTAAATGTCGCAAAAATAAAAGTGTCGTTGATTTAAAAATTGCGACGAAAAATTGATGTTTGCAAAACATTGGTGTAGGCAGCTTATAAGACAATGGAAAAAAAGTGAATTGGCTGCCAACAATGGTGACACACTGGTAGAAGCAGTTATCTCTGCCAAAAGAAGAAAATATGATTCCAACTCAAAAATAACAACCAGAAAATCGTATAAACACATCATTAACCAACTATTCCAACAGTGTTTCAAAAGATGAAAACTGATAACAGTCTTAAGATCAGCGAGTCAAGATATTAAAGATACAATCTCCAATACTGTTGACAGAGCCACTGCTTCCAGCAGGCATCCATAGCCTCGACAGGGTTGCCATTTAACCCACTCTGACATCTGTATCCTGCCAAGAAGTTCTGGATCAGAATAAAGGACATTAAAGAGGTTTCTTATTCATAAATTTTCATATACCCGACATTGCTTCGCTGCCAGCAGGCCTGTTCAGTACCCCGGTGAAGTTGTCGTGGTGCCATGCATGCATTTACCCGCTGCCAGCAGACCTGTTCAGTATCCTGGCGGGTTTACAAGCACTTCCCACATCTCTTATTATTTATTTATTTTTATTTTTTTTTTGGATATATGTTTGAGCGGGGTGACGCTGAAAGTCATGATATTTTAACATATATATATATATTTTAGACCTCATCAGAATTTTATAGAACTGCCCTTAATTTAGATCCAGAGATGTTTTATTTACAAAAACAACTTCCTAAGACAGGGAGACATCTTCTGATTCATTCCTTTACGGAATAGGGACAACGTAAAAAGATAATAGATGATCATGACAAGCTTTCCTCAGAGATCGAAATCAATCATCTTCTTTCAAACAACAGACTTTTCCAACACAGATATAAATTTCAGCGAAAAACCATTGATGTTTATACAAACTTTCTTAGAGGTTATTTCAGCGAAGGGAATTTCTATTGTCTTTATCTGAATAGCTCAGTGTACAAGTATGTGTACTTCAAAAACACAAACTGATAAAAAGAAAAATCAGAAACTAAAAAGCAAATAAAAAGCACACCAAAGAAAAAAATATATACATAATATACAAGGGTACTTATCAAGCAAAGTATCTCTTCAGGGCTTGGCCATTCACTGGATAGGTGTCAAGATGCCCTTCAAGATTCTACAATCAAAAAGAACCGGGACCCAACTTTTCAGCAATTAAAAATGGTCCAAGCCACAAGTTTTGAAATTTTGTGTGCTCTCCCTTTCCCTCGTGAGGTTTGTCCCACTTCAACACGAGATCACCTACTTCGAAATTCCTATCAGAAGCAGAATTAGAATCGAACCAGATTTTAACCAATTGTTGATGTTGATCTAACTTATTCTTAGCTTGGGCTCTTACCTCTTCTAACTTCATCAAAGCGTTAATTCGGTTTTCTAAAGGGGGACAATCTTCTTCCTTGACTTTCTGTGACAACTGAAGTGAAGGAAGAAGAACATGAGGTGGCAGAATTGCTTCTCTGCCATATACGAGAAAAAAGGGGGAGTTACCTATAGCATCTTTTGGCACTACCCTATCAGCCCACAAAGCGTTTAGCAGTGCATTGTGTCAATTCTTGTTATTTTCAACCACCGTTCTCTTGATTATTTTGATCAAGTTCTTGTTTGTCGATTCTGCCAATCCGTTGCCCTGGGGGTAATAGCTAGCAGAAAACTTTACCTTAATTCCTTTTTCCAAAGCGAACTCGCTCATCTCAAGAGAGGAAAAGTAAGAAGCATTATCGAAAACTAAACAGTCAGGGATACCGAAACGAGTGATAATATTCGAATTTAGAAAGGCAATTACCTAACTGGTGTTGACAGTTCTTAACGCAGTAGCTTCAGACCATCAAGTAAAGTAATCTGTGGCTGTCACAATAAACTTGTGTTGTTGTGAGAATGGAGGGTTGATTGGACCTATGATATCAAGGCCCCACTGTTGAAAAGGAGAATCTACCGTAACGGGCTACAAAGGAAAGGCTGGTTTTTGTAATCGCCCTGATGCTTTCTGACAGATGATACATTTACGACACAAGGTATGGGCATCTCTAAAGAGCGTGGGCCAGTAATAATTGGCTCTTAGAACCTTATGAGCAGTGGTGTCACCACCAAAACGGCCACCAACTTCTCCTGCATGCAACTCGAGCAAGACTTTTTCTGCTTCGTCCTTTTCGAGATAGCGCATCAGTACGCCATCAAAACTTTGACAAAACAGGATACCATTAACCAGATGAAAGGAGGCAGACTTTAATCTCAACGCTCTTCTTTTGGAGGGTTCTCGGTGATGGGGGGCTGACCCATGTTCAAGACAGAATCTTATATCCTCGTACCAAAGACTAACAGAGTTTTGTGCGCAACAGATTAAACTTTGATCGCTTTGCCCTAGGTTTGACGTATCGCTTTCTTCTTGTTGTCCTGCTGCTGAATCAGCAACTAACTTGCATAACCCTCGGCCTCTCACTATCTGAGATGGGGTGATTTCTAAGTCATACTCCTGCAAGGAGGTGACCCAGTTAGCTCTCTTTTCTCCTAGTTCCTTCTGCACTAACAGGTTCCTCATGGCTGGGTAGGGGACAATGACTTTCGTCCTTGACTTCAAAAGATAAGACCGGAAGTGTTTAACTGCTTTGAAAACATCATAGGCTTTCCGATCTACCGCTGGGTAATTAATTTTATCACCTTTGAAAGCAGAGCTCATAAAGGAAATGGGTACTTCATTGTTCTCGGCATTCTTTTGGGTTAGGACGGCAGCATAGGAATGGTCAGAGGCAAAAGTGTAGAGTATAAAGTCTTGAGAAAAATCTGGGCTCATGAGAGACGAAGCGTCTATTATGGCCTTCTTTATTGCATTAAAAGATTGATTTTCTAGGGGTCCCCAGTGATATTGGGTGTCTTTCTTAATCAAATTCTGCAAGGGTCTGACCATTTCGGAGAAGCTGGGGACAAATATTCTCACGAAGTTAATCTGGCCTAAGAAAGAATGCATAGATTTTTTGGATGTAGGGGGGGGAAGTTTTGCGATGACTTGAGTCCTTTGGGGGTCAATAATCATCCCTTCACTAGACACAATGAATCCTAAGAGTTTACCCTGTTCTACTGCAAAGATGGATTTTTTGGGATTCAAGGAGATGATGTATTTACGACATCGCAGTAGGACGGCTCGTAAGTGAGGTAGATGATCGTTTTTGTTTTTATAAAATACGGTCACTTCATCTAAGTAAACTATGACGGAATGATTGATTAAGCCTCGAAATGCAATGTCCATTGCTCTTTGAAAAGTAACTCCAGCATTAATCAACCCAAAGGGCATTTTGCGATAAGCATAAGTGCCCCACGGAGTACGGAAGGTAGTTTTTAGTTGGTCTGGTGGAGACATCAGGACTTGGTTGTATCCCGAGAAACCATATAGCAAGGATAGCCTCTCAGAACCAGATACCTGTTGAAGGATATGTTCCATGGGCGGGACAGGATAGTTGTCCTTATCATATGCTCTATTAAGGTTTCGGAAATCGACGCAGAGTCGAATTTCCCCATTTTTCTTCCAGACTGGGACAAGGTTGGAAACCCATTGAGTGTGCCTAACAGGAAAAATTATCTTAGCATTTAGGAGCTTATTCAATTCTTTTTGAATGGTTGGTTCGAGATTGGGGTGGATTTTCCTTAGTTTTTGTTGAAAGGGTAAGGTTTGGGGATTTGTAGGGATGACATGTTGTATGATATTAGGATTGAAAGTTTTAAGGTCATCATATGTCCATGCAAAGACATGTTTAAATTCTTTGAACAGTTTAATGAATGCATCTTTTTCTTGTTGAGAACATCCTAGCCCTATATTAATGCACTGAGGATTTTCATTAGTTCCTAAGTTCACTTTTTCATAAGATAATGAGGAACTATTGGTTTTACAATTGACCGTCTTTTTAAATTTATCTTGAAAATCATAAAACTTCTCTAGTCTAACTACAGATTTAGGGATCGAGTTTACCATATCCGATGAAGATTCAGGAGTTCTCGGATATGGTATTACCGTGAAATCATGCAAATTGTCATCATGCATGTGTTCATCTATCACCGCACCTTGAAAGGTTTCTTCCATGTGCAGAAAGTTAATAATTTGTCGATCGTCATCAAATACTCTCTAGTTCGTGATGTTGTCGGGAATGGATGGCCGAAACAGTAGCTCAACTGAGAATGCGTCTAGGGATAAGCCTTCTGCAGGAAGAAGTTTAGAAGCTACATTAACTAATAACTCTGCTTCAGAGTTATTCAACCTAGGAATGAAATTTATATTGAAAGCGGAAAATTTATTCATTAAATTCCATACCTCAGATTGGTAGCTTTTGAGATGCAGAGAAAGACTGTGGATAGAGTCTCTTACCTGTCTAACCACTATTTCAGAGTCGCCAAAGATGGTTAAATTTTGAATTTTCGTATCCAAAGCTTTTCTGAGACCTTGCAGTAAAGCCTCATATTCTGCAGTATTGTTAGTACATTCAAATTCCAACCTACATGCAATTAATGTTTTGTTACCTGCCGGATCGATAATGACGCAACCTGCTCCAGCTCCTTCTTTGGATTTTCACCCGTTGAAATAAAGAGACCAAATTTGATTTGCATCGGGTACATGGGATCGTTGCGTGGAAGCTGCTAGATGCGTATATGATACAATCTCGGACTTTTGTTATGGATTGGTGATAGGTGAAGCCTCGGCCATGAAATTGCCGAAGAAGGTGTCCATTCCTTGTACTTTAGGTGAATCAGCAGGAGGTGTATATGGTTCGTTGGGATCGTTCAAATCAGTGACCGTGAACTTAAGGGAACGCTCACGATTTACTCTGATTTTATTAGGCTTTTTGTTCTCTGGAAGCCATAGATGAGACCAATCTGTTGCGAAATAACCATGTAGCTGCTTCGACCAGTCCCTTCTTAAAAACATGCCATACACTTCTGGAATATCCACAACAATTATATCAATAACTTGATGAACCTTGGGGTTAGATGATAATCTAACAAGCACATTCTTTAGTTCGCCTATAACATTGACATTTGTCCGATCAAGTTGTATGATTTTTAAAGTAGATGGTTCAACTTCAACGTTAATTTTCTGGCATACATACCAAGGCATCACATTGGAGGACACTCCTGAGTCTACCATACAATTGTGCATGTTTCTATTAAAGATCTCGAAAGTTAATAGAAATGGAGGTACATTTTTGTGAGTGCTAAGAGTAGTAGCTTGTGGTTTTTTACTCGCAGTTTCTAAAGCTACTTTATCTACATTATTTACATTACTTACAGGAAGGCTTCCTTTATCTTGAGGATTAGGATTGTTTTTAGTGGAAGTCTTTTGGGGAGCTTTGTTTTGCACAACCTTGTTACCATTAGGATTACCATTTTTGCCATTCTCTGAAATATTTTGCAACATTTTTTGTAACAAAAACGAAAACTTCAATAACTCATAAATAGAAATGTTAGCCCTTAGCTTTTTAAGATCTTCAACAACATCATAATCTAAGTTGGGGTTCACATTACTCTGTTTAGGCTCGGCTGATTTAGATTGCTTTGGAGGCGAAGTTGTAGTGTTTTCGGTAGAAGGTTTGTTTGTTGTCTTACTCCTAATGTTATAAGGATGAACTGTCTCGAAGTTGGCTTGAAAGATACTATCCAAGAAGTGTCCAAAAATGTTTGGAGAAGACTCTTATTCTTGAACTGTCTCTTGTTCAACTACCTCCTCAGGAATCTCAGGAGGCATCAAGTTATCTTGGGCTTCTAGAATTGTTTGAAGGGCACATTGCAAACTTTCTAGATTTAGGCCTTCTGTGGTTGGATTAGGTCGGTTGGTGGGAAACGGCTTCCAGAACGGGGGCTTGTAAGGTCCTTTGCTTGACGAAGCTTCTTTGGTTGACCTTTTTAAGTCTATAACTTGATTTGACAGTTTTTGAACAACTTTAGTTAAGTTTTCCAAATCAGAATTTTCAAGTTGTTTTTTACTTTGAGTGGGTCTGGGGAGGATTTCAATCTTCTTTTGGGAAGAAGAACTAGTCTCAGTTTCATTTCTAGTAGAGTCTTTAAGACTAAGTATGTCTTTTTCAATCTGGCTGGCCTCCTCGAAGGCTTCTAACAACGTGGCTTTCTTAGATCGTTTAACCCAAATAGTTATACTCTGATGCAAAGCTTTAGTGTAGTAAGCTATTATAAGACTCTCAGTGGGCATAGAATCTGCAGGGATTCAGTTTTTAAATGTCAAGAATCTTTGATTAAAGTCTTTAACTTTTTCTTTTGGGTTCATTCTTAAGCTAGAAAGATCCATGACTAGGACTTCCGGAGGCTTACCGTCTCCGAACTTTTCAAAAAAGCATGACTCAAATTTTTCCCAAGACACGATGGTATGGGGTTGTTGGGCAAAGTACCATGTTGATGCATTGCCCTCGAAAGTATAAGGGAACAACCTACAGACAACATCTTCATGTTCAACATTGTGGAGTCTTATGGC
>ML806575.1:176543-214498 GCA_009831015.1 Picea engelmannii | reverse complement strand
GACAAACAAGACATAAAAATCACAACAATCATATGATATATAAATCTCCACAGTTAGATAAACCCGTATGCAAAGACTTATGCTAAATAATTCAATTGATGAAGAAGAGAAATCTGTCATTCATAAACTGAACCAAGTAATTGTTGTGTTTTTAAATATTGAAAGGAATCAGACATGGATCATATTAATTAATTCATATCATTTTGCAAAAGACTATGATAGCTAAAGTAGTCACTAATCAAATGCAAATTGATAAGCATAAACTTGAAACAAAAGATTGATATTATGAAAAGAGAAAGCTGTAGCAAAACATCAACTTCTGTCTCAGTTTGTATTAGGAATCCATAGCCTGGTTCTCCCACAAATGAGGATGATCCTTATTACAAAAATAATAAGTATTTATAAGTTTTTCCACAGGGTAAAACCTCCCTGTGGAAGTTATCAAACTATTTACATAAAATCTGGGAAGATATCCCCAAGTTTAACTAAACTAAGAATCTAAAGTAAAACTAAAATACACAAATATTCCCCTAGCCTGTCCAACATGTCCCATTCAATTCGAATTTACCTGAAAAGGGCCAAAAATGAACAAGTTAGAAGGATTCTTTATTAACAAAATGATAAAAATCTAATCCTATAGACTAGCTACAGAATCTTGCGATTCTGTAGCTGGTCTAAATAAGACACAGAATCGGCATTAAAATTGATTGAAATCTTTTAAAGAATCAAATTCAATTAATAATCCAATAGCTATTTGAAAATGAATCAATGAAATTGAAATTGTTATAACATTCGAAATCAAACAGGATCAAAATCAATCAACCGAACACAGAGATAGGTGTACTCCATTTCGTTTGTTGCCAAGAATCGGGTAGACAGAATCATAATCAAACAGTTTTGAAATCGTTTCATATCCAATTTGAAACTAACATAATCAAAACAAATCGCAGGCAATCGTTATGCATTCCTCAACAACAGGAGATACGACAAAATCATTTTCAAACCATTATAACTGTGTTGTCAAGGAAAATGATTTCATGCCACGAGTGGATCAACTGAAACTGGTGCGAAAATCAATTCAAATAAAATGATAACAGGATCGATTAATTGGTGACAGTATTCATAAGAATTATCCGATCATTTGTTATTTCCATTTGGGCAAACAAACTCGATTGGCATTGAACGAAATCGTTCATTTCAAACGAATTATAACTGAATTTAACTTATATACCAATCGTGGATCTGGATATAACCAACTCGTTTTACAAATCAAAGTCAAACAGAGCATTCATTTATGATATGAATCTAACTCATGAAGATGAGTGAACTAACAACAATCCAATCAAGCGAATTAATTGGCTGGGGTTTAGCATAGTTGTCATGAATCAAATCCATTCCATGATTCGGGCACATTTGCATAAGCTTAAATGAGAGCATTTTTTTTATAAAAACAAAGTCGTTCTTTCCAAATTAAATTGAACAGAGTGGTACTCCTGATTTGGAAAATTATAGGACACATCATATTAAAAAATCGTAACAACCAAACTCGTTGAAATCGTTTGCCAATCACAGTATACAAACCATAACGAAATTAAATCCAAACATGATCGTATTCACAACGAATTCAATCGAAATCAAACCACCAGTTTCGTTAACTCAATCAGACAAACCAACAAATCAAATTCAAACAAAAACCGTTCAAATCCGATAAGAATCTATCAATAGATAAACTAGGAATAAGAAAATCGTATATCCGAATCGAAATTTCATTTATTTTTAGCAAAGAGAAACAATGTAGAGGATGAACACCGAATGACAGAGCCATTTTGAAATATACACAGAGCTATTCGAAAATAGAATTTAAATCATTATATCAACCCTGGTCATTCACACAACTAGAACAATTTCGAAAATCATACCTGTATGGCTGGATCACGACAATTTGGAGTTGATAACGGCTGTGGCCAATTCAACATTCTTGAAAAGGATGGAGCCAGTTGTCTTCTGCTTTTTATCAGTTGCTTGGAGCTGGTCTTTGTGACTGATCAATTCTGCAACTTGGCTTTCCAGCGACTGGATTTTCGATTGGAGTATAGGAGCATCGATGTAATATCGTTCCAACCATAAATTACATTGGTCACAGGATGACTGTGTGGGTTTTGAAAGAGAAGGCGAGGGTTTGGTCAAATTGCTGAGGGTTTCGCGAGGCAATTTGATACCAGGGTATCTAGGATCGTTTCTCAGGCAGGGGGGAAGATTTGTCACGAAATCATAAGGTGGTTCGGGGCATAAACCCTGTGAGTAAGGGTACTCGCTGGCTAGAAAACGTTCTACGTCAGAATCCAAATCCTCACTAAGGACGATAGGGTGTCGCTCAACAGAGGGTTTAGGCTTATTTCTGGCCATTCTCGAAATGAGTCGGGCTTTCCTTTTTCCTTTGGCATTAGCAGTAGGATTTGCCTTGGGCTTTTTGCTTGCAGGCTTCTTAACAGTCTCAGCCTTTTCAGTTCCAACGTCCGGTAAGTCAATAGCAGGATCAACCGTAGGCTTAGGAGAGGGCAATAGGATATGTAAGGGTACGGGTGGCTGAACATAGGATTCACTTACCACAGGTTTGTCAACCTGGACAGGGTTTGTATCGCCAAAACCATTCTGAGCTATGAAATATCTCCAGCTATCACCATGTAAACTCAAGTGATGCACAACGATAAGTTTAATAAGCCCATAGTGGAACAGGATACTGTCAGCCTTCTCCTTTTTAAACCTTTTCGACATTTTATATAGGCTACGCTGAAAGTAAAAGGGCATATTCAACGAGTATCCCATAAAATTCATTAGCAAACATAGGTGGTAGAGAAACACAAGTCCATATCGACCTTCACAGGTCACGAACTGTTTGACCACCATCAAAGTATTGTGCCATCTGGGTTGAAGTGCAGAGATGGGCATACCTCTGTCACAAGAGGTGACTTTGCGCAAAACGAAGAGTAGTTTCCATGGCACCTCCTCGACCTTAGAATTCTTAAACCAACGCTATCCCGAGGATGGTAACCCTGTAGCAGAACTGATAAATTTCTCATCGATTTCCAACTGGATGTCGCCCACCTTGGCTCTACAGCCATCGAAAGTTAGGGCGAACTGTTGTGCAACACAGAGGTTAAAACCCTCAAATCGTTGTACAAAGGTGAGCCACCCATTTTCCTCCAAGTCTTTGCAGGCATTGTCAAACATTAACAAGGCTTGGTTGACGTTTGGCTCGATTCGCACGATTGGTGCCATGGAGCCGAGCACATGGTAAGCCGAGGGTTTGGATCATAACACACACAGTCATGTCACTCGACCGACCAATAAAATCAAATGGCAAGTGTATAACCAATGCGCAATCAACGTTGTGCCAAAGTTTTAAACCATCAACATACGATTTGAAACCAATGCCAAATATTTAACCATGCGCCAATGTATTGTAACAGCTCATATCAATAGTTTAACCAATGTACCAATGGGTTTTCATATAATCGAAGTGCCAATAGTTTTGAAAACAAGAACATAGGCATTATATTAAAAGATACATATAAAAGATTTAATCATAACCCCTATGCATCTTCATGAAATCAATGGTCAAGTAAGTCAAATAACATACAAATCCAAATGCCAATGCATTACAAACTCCCCGGCAACGATGCCAAAAATGATGGGTGTTATATATGCACTAAAAACACACTAAAAACCCTCAATTAAATTGTCAACCCGGGGCAAGTAAACTTAGAGTTGTAGCAAAATATATGCCAAGGTAGAAGTATTGGTAGTAGTATAGTCTAACTAAGGAAGTGGCTATCTAAGGGATAATCTATTCAAACAAAGCTATCTAATG
Organism: Picea engelmannii; assembly: GCA_009831015.1. Classification (NCBI taxonomy): domain Eukaryota; kingdom Viridiplantae; phylum Streptophyta; class Pinopsida; order Pinales; family Pinaceae; genus Picea; species Picea engelmannii. Next base: position 210,627 of record ML806575.1, on the reverse strand, counting down.
AGAAAACCCTACTAAGCAACTTTAAACTATGTAACCTAATAATTTTGAACCAAGGATCGATAGATAGTTCTAGGAAAGTAAATGAAAACACTACTAAGAAGACTAATTGAATCATGTCAATAAGAAAAAACAAACTATTTAAGCATAACAATAAACAAATAGCAATAGCAAATTACTTTAACTAGTCTATTTGAATTCAATTAAACAACTATCCTATGAAAGAAAGTAAATAAACAAGCAACTATACTATCAAAGCAAGAATAGACAAGTAAGCAATTAACCTATTAAAGAAAATTGTAGCTAACTAACCTAGGATAAATTCTATAGCAAGTAAACTAATAAAAGCTACTCAATAAGAAACTAACTAATCTAAGAGACAAGTGAACTCTATTCTTAATACAACTATTTCTAATTTACAAAAGGAAATCTACTTAATTGAAAGAAAGAAGAATTAACAACTAGTTTTTAATCTATGATAAACAAACTACTCTTTAATCTACCAAAGTAAAAGACTATCTATCCTACAAAAGAAAGAAATCTATTTTCTGATCTATGAAAGCAAGAAACTATCTTTTAACCTATGAAAGCTCGAATATAGTGTTGATGATTGTGTGAATGTCTCTGGTGTCTTATAATATCACAATGGCACTTAACAATGAAAGATAATTCAAGAGGGATAAACTCGATATTGACTTCAATAGAAAAATGAAAAATGTGAATTAGGCAATCCAATGAAAACTTAGCCATTACAAAAACAACATCGATTACCCTGCATATCCATGTGATTATCACTTACGCATTAATCATCAACAGTTATAAAGAGATTATGAAATTCAATTGCATTCTATACTATGTAAGCAAACTCATAACCAAATTCAATCATTAACTACAAATTGAAATTGCAACCTAGATCTAAGAAAGAAATTACATGAAGTAAACTAAGCTAGACCTATTTCAAAAATTCAAATTACAAAAAGAGAAATGCTTACAAACATGAATTAAACATTATTCTAGCATGTGACAAGTAAACTAATGAGCAAATTAATTAACAACTAGTTAAGCAGGAAAAACTAAATAGTAATTGAATAAGCAATCTAAAGATAAAAACTAGAACTAATACTATCCATCCATCGAAGCCTTGTTAAAGAAAACATGAATTAAAACTCTGTCCTAAAACTCTGTTTGAAATTCTATTTTGAACTTTATTTTAAAAGCATAAAGAAAGTATAATTTACTATCTAATCACACATGAGGTTAGTGTCCAAGTTTGCAAAATTGTTTCTACTAATTACAAAGTCAGTGCATATTGACAAGATCCTTCATACTAACCTGCAAAAGGAAACTAGAACAATTAAACTATAACAACAAGTTATATAACAAAGAAATAAACTAACAATTCATGTACAGGAAATAAAATAAAAAGACATCTATGCTATGTAATTCATAAACAAACTCATAGAAAATTACCCAGACTATTGGTGGGCCCCCCAGAAAGTCGTGGTCACTCCTTAAATGCACACCACAATCTTCAACAACACAAATTCGCCATTAAAACTAAAAACACAATCTTACACAATTCTGGCAAAATGAAAATGTCAAAACAGAGGAAACAGTATTTGTCTCTAACACACAACTTCCTGAACTTCTTAACTATTGTATGACCACCATGGCGGTATTTATAAGCTTTACAGACTGAGAGGTCAACCACTGGAGGGTCGAACCTCTTCTAAAAGCAGTAAATCACATTAATGATTCCCTAATTGTCAAAATGGAGCGAGCCAATAATCGCCCAACTTAACAACCCAAATCAAGTTGTCAAGATTTCAGTAGATGGAGGGGATGAAAAAGAGAAAAACACATGCCTTTGATTCACCCACCACTGGCCACCAATACCATAACCGCCAAATCACCCATCATTTTTGTGTAGGATGGAGTGTCGGACGGAGTGTGAATGGAGTACCGGACTAAGTGACGGATGAAGTACTGGAATAAGTGCCAGAAGCAAAAACATGCGACGATTTTGCCTTGTGACACCAAAAATGTGAATTAGATTCATGGAAATATAAAAACATACTGAATTACATTCAAGATCATCATAAAACATGAATTATGCATACTTGGTGTGGATCATAGCATTTTGGCACAAAATCCCTTCAAAAACTTCTTCAAAGCATGAAAACGCCTATATACATTCGGCAAAAGTATCTAATTAACGTCATAAAATCGATCATATCTTGGGCCCAACACTCCCTATCTAGCCTTGGCCAAAACAACCTTATATTGAATTAGAAATGATAATAACAAAGTAAAGAGACCATACCATTCAAGAAAAATCCTTAACAAGCCAAAGTAAACCTCCACAAAAGCAAGAGAAAGACCTCCTAGAGATAGCGCACCATCATCATCATCATCAACCATAACCATAAAATCATTATTCCATAGCACAAGAGGCAAAATACTCCAAGTGTACTGAAAATTTCAGACCAAGTACTTCTCACAAGAGGGAGAGTTATGTTAAATTGAGATCTTATGATCTCTTATTTATACAAAATATCACTAAGATAGTTTGTCCATATAATTAAGGTTAAACCACAAGACTAGGGGTCAAAAACCCTAATCTTTCCCCTTTTACAAATAAATATTAAACAATTCATTCAAATTTCACTTTTGCACACAGAAAAATCCCTAGTCATATGGATGTCACCCCTTTAGGGGACATTTTGGCACTAGGAGGAGGTCGTTGGTGATGGAGGAGAGTAGAAAGGATTCCCAAAACCACATGTAAATGATACCAAAAAATTCCTTCATGATCACAGCTCAAGCCCCTAAACAATTTCCTTGTTCCAATGCATGTTATCTCACCACCAAACCCTAACCCCCTTAAGTGACATCATATCTCTAGAAGTGATGTTTTACCTCTCCTAAGAAACATTTTGGCATGTGGGGGTTGGGTTATGTTGTCAAATTAATATTTTGGGACTTCAAATTTTGATATCTCTCATCTGACATATGGTCCCTTGGCATCCACATGTGGGCTTCAAGCCCCATAGAAGCCCAATCTAGGTTTGTTATTCCAAAATTTTCCATGAACTAGGTACTGCAAAGACAACTAAGCACACCCTCCAAGGATCTCAAATAATAACATCATGATAAGTGAATCCAATCAATAAAAGAGCCACCTAAGCATGTGCATAAAAGATCATTATGTCAAGTTATTAAGTGCTCAGAGACATTATGAGACTTACCAAGATTGAATATGGGAGGGTTGACGAGGTGTCCTATTGGCTAGATCTTTCCCTAGGTCAAGGGGAGTTTCCAAGAGATTCCTCTCTAAGCCATGCAAAGTGGGTGAAGTGGTTAAGTTCAAGACTCAATGGCCATAGGTATCATGACATACAAGAGGTCATAATGTCTCATTCATGGGTACCTTTGTAGAGGGTGTGTGGTACCTTTGTCCTCAATGCACTTATTCCAAGCCCATTATTTTTCCATTCTTTCTTTCTTTCATAATTTGAAGGAAAGGTTGAAGGCCACTTCCCTGGCGTGATTTCCAGATAATGGAAATGTCACCCACAAACACCTAGTGGAAATGAGAAGGTTGGCTCATGATGAGACCCCATTTCTCTCAGTCATGTAACTGAGATCCATTACCCTGATTTGGTGACCAGATGATGGTAATGTCATACCACTATATATTCATGGACATGATATGTTGGCTCGTAATGAGACCTCCTATCCTTTAACTAACCTTTTAAGCATTCTTAATTATATTTTATTATGGGTCCCCCTTTTCTCAAAGATAAGTGTTTCATTGCTTTCTTGGGTGATCCCTGGGAGAAGCATCTAGAAGGTTCATTCATGGTATTTTATATTTTACCCAACATCCATCCCTCAGATTCTTCATCTCCTTCTTCCCATAGAATGAGGGACAACCCCTTCTTGGGTCAATACACCCTAAAATACCAAGAGATAAGGAAATGGGGGGAAATAGTGATGGAAAATGTTACCACTGAAAGTAACACTTTGAGTGCTAAAGTGTAATCTCAACACCCATCAATAAGTTTAAAGATAAGTTTTTATGATCAGGTGGAGACTGGATAAAAACTCAGTAAAACAATGTTAATCACAGTAAGTTCTAGATAAAATGCACCAAAAAATGAGGTTTTGAGTAACTTAGATCAAGGTTTAAAGAATAAGATGGATAAGTGAAAGACTTCAGTAAGAAAGGTGAAATATATCTACCATTTCACATCAGGTAATACTAGTAGGTATATGAAGAAAACATTTTAAAACAAGAACTTCTTTAATCAAAAGAGGAACTCTAATAAAATCATAAACAACATCACAACAAATCCTTCATTGCAATACAGATACAATCAAATCAATTGAAACCTTCAACAAACTTCAAATCAAAGTAAGAAAAAAACAAGATGATAGGGGGGAAAGAGTGATTTCTATTAGCCAAAAAGTCTCAGGTCTAGTACATAAAATCTGAGATGTCTTTGTTACATCCACAACATCAAAATATGAGTTTCATCTCAACTATTCCAACCTTTCTCAGTCTTACTATGTCTATTTTATAGTCTAGACTGTCAATGGAAGCTTTACAATTCTAATAACAACCTTATCCTAGGATCCATATTCCCTCAAAGTGGTGTGGCAACAGGTGGATAACAAAAAATAACAAAATGCTAAAATCTAGGCTAATGTTGGCAATGCCCATAACATTTTCTTTATGGCTGATGAAGTGTCCTTTTGAGCGCATATTCCTTTGGCAAGTAGCCTCCCAACTTACAACTAGCCCTTAGAAAACTGTCATGCATTCGTCTAACCATCAGGCAACTTCTTATTCCTTCAAAACTTCTAGAATAAGAGTTCGTAGCACAGTTCACAACACTAGTCTGTATCAGCCAGTTCACAGCACCAAGTGCTATGAAATTTCCTGTAGCAGCTTATTGCATTTAATAATACCCAAAAACATCCCAAAAACTATCTCTGGTGCTTCAACAATTGTAATCAACTCATAATATGGTATACGACTTGAAGAGATCATCCCAAACTTAAACATGATTTATAAGGCATAACCATTGATCCAAGATATTTTCGTCCGGTGACTTATTAAAGAATTGTATTAAATGAGCATAAACTAAAATACACCATAAAGAAGGAAAAGCTCAAAAGGAAAGAGACATAAGCATGAAATATGAACAAAAAAACTTGATGACGGAGTTCGTCCCTGGTGGACTACATCTCCGGGTCTTGCTCTCAAATGGGTAGGCCTTTTTATTAACTCCACAAAAGAATTGGGCAAAATACATAAGTATACCTCATTCTGGAGTTAAGATACAAAATATTTTCTCAGATCAGAAAAAAAACATCACCACTGCGTTTGTGGCATCAAATTACTTAAAAATGACTATCTCCACACCTTGATCCGAGTCTGGCACTTTCATGCCCAAGAGACACCCCTATCTTGGTTTTTGTGCCTGCTTTTGCAATAAATGACCAGAAATTTTCTCGAAATGCATGCCCAGTCCATACAGTCGCGCCTTAGTCTCTCCTTTCCCTCGTACACTGGCAAAATCTCATTTTTATAACAAAAAGTGGTGGTTTTGAATTAATGGGTCTGTTGGCATAGTGGTTAGTGGAGGCTATTTTAAGTCACTTGTTAGTGGAGGTTTAGGCGTAGGTCCTAGGATCGAATCCCGTGGACTCCCCTTTTAGCATATGGTTATAACAATTTTTTGGTGGAGATTTTGGTGGTGGTTAGTTTGGCGGTTGGCAGAATATGCCACTAAATCTAGTGGAACCGCCACCAAACTTGGCGGTATATTCAATTATATATATATATATATATATATATATATTTTTAAATTGTTGGGCATCATTGGGCATTTTGCCACTGCCACGTGGCAACCCATGACTGGGCCATGTGGCAGCCAATCATTGGCCCACGTCACCTCATTTCACAGTTAGCCTGCCATGTCACCCTTCCACATGTCATACAAATGCCACGTCAGCCTTCCACGTAATGTATGGATGCCACGTGGAAAATTTTCAGTGGTCCACAAGTCGACCCAAAAAGTCCAAAAAAGAGTGACATGTGGCAGCCTCTGGTGCTGCCACATCATCATGTTGATGTCAGCATGACATGTGTCACCCTCTACACTTGCCATGTATGTTGTATGGATGATGACATCATCTGTACTGATGTTGACGTCAGCAGTACGGATGTTGACTCATCCTTGTTCACTGGGCTAGGTTGACCAAAACTTTGACTGCAAATATCTTTCAATTTGTAACTTTGTTTGACGATCAGTTTGCATCGTTAGAAATCTTGTGACGCACTATTCGAGATCATGCCATTTTAACTGAGTTTTAAGAAGTTTGAATATTTTCCCTATCTCTGTTTGTTGAAGCCATTCGAAGCATCCTGAGTTGCCTCTGTGAGTTCTGAGTTGTTCTTAGCCTTCTCTAGATCCTTTTTGGATCACCAAAATATTTCATCAATCAATAGGTAAGAGAGGGAAGAGTCCCCTCAATTTGTCCTTCTCGATCCACTTTTCCTTGCTTGGATGTGTGCCCTTTAAGCCTACTGGAAGATAATCAACATCACCCCTGCGTAAAGTCCTCGTCCTTCTATCCAGGATGATATCTTTTTGTAACTCATCCAAGTACTCAGGTGCAAACTCATCAAATGAAGGTATTGAAACTTCCTCATCCTGATTTATGATCATGGGAGGCTCAAAAAGTTTCAAGTTCTTTATGTTCATAAGGGAGTAAATTTGCATATAAGATGGAAGATCTAAATGAAAAGCATTAGTGCCACTTTTCTCCAAGATAGTGAAGGGTCCATATCGGATGGGCTTGATTTTCTTTCCTTCACCCTTCAATCGTTCCTTTCTGATATGAAGCCATACCCGGTCTCCAACCTGGAACTGATGATCAACCCTATGCTTGTCATGTTGAGCTTTATATTGTTCTTGAATTTTCTCCAACTGTTCCATGAATTCCTGGTGTATCTACTAGATCCTCTAGATAAACTTGCGGGCTATGTCCTCTGTTCGTTCTTCATTCACATCAAGATCTCTCCCATCCATTAAGTCCAAAGGAACCTTCGGTAGGTACCCAAAACATATCTCAAAAGGTGAACTCTGAGTGGACAAATGTAAAGCTCGGTTATAAGCATGTTTTACATATGGTATATGTTCATCCCATAATTTAGGCTGCTTGTTGCAGTAGCCTCGAAGAAAAAGTACCACTATTCTGTTTACCACCTATGTCTGTCCTTCAGTCTATGGATGGAAAGAAGTGCTCCTCTTCAATTTGGTGTCCATCATTCTCCACAATCTAGTCCAAAAATCCCCAAGGAATCGAGTATCTCAATCCGAGACAATGGATGTGGGTAACCCAAAGTGAATGCAAACATACTAAAAGAAGAGAATAACAGTCTGTTCAACAATGATCTTCTGTTTACATGGCATCAAGATACACATCTTGTTGAACCTATCCACTAAAACATACAAATAGTCATGACCCCCTTTGGTCATTGGTAAACCCTGTACAAAATCCATGGAAATGCTTTCCCATGGATGGGATGGAATAGGAATTGGTGAGTATAGCCCCAATTTTCTATTAGTGGGCTTACAAGTAGAACACATCACACACCCCTTTACATATTTCGTTACAATTGCTTTCATTTGAGGCCAGTAAAAAAACATGTGCAAATGAGCCATAGTTTTTGCTACCCCAAAATGCCCAGACACAAGAGAAGTGTGAGTTTCTCGTATTACATGGACTCGTTCACTTGTAGGAATACATAGTTTCCCAAGATGGTATAGTAGTTTTCCCTACAGGCAATAGTTCTCTACCTGTGCACCATGGGTTAGATTCTCATATACTTCTTTAAAATCTTCATAGATGGCATATTTCTCTACATAGCTATCATGAGATAAAGAAGTATTCTTCAAAATAATAGAAGCAACAATAGGAGGTCTAGAAAGCATATCGACTACCTTGTTACTTGTACCCTTCTTGTACTTGATTACCAAATGAAATTTTTGTAGAAAACCCATCCACCTGTAGTGTCGATATTGTTGCAATTTGGTCTGTGCTTGAAGATATTGTAAGGGTTGGTGATCTGTATGTATAATTGTTTCCTTCCTTAACAATTAGTGCTTCCATTTATTTACGCTTTGAACTAATGCATACAACTCTTTATCATATGTAGGATAGTTAACAACATCTTGGTTAAAAGTTTCAAAGTTATAACATATAGGATTACAATATTGCATCAATACTGCACCCATGGCGTATCCATTGGCATCTGTATTGATCTTGAAAGGTTGTTGAAGATTCGACAGTGATAATACTGGTGCAATACTTATCTTCTCCTTCAAAGTGTTGAAAGCTTTTTGTTTCTTTCCTTCCCACTGAAAAGTGTTCTTCACTCTGGTTAAGGCATGCAAAGGAGTTGCTATAAAGGAGAAGTTGGGAATGAATCTCCTCCAATATTGGACTGCACCTAAGAAACTTCAGATTTTAGTTACACTTTTTGGCTCAGGGAATTTTACAATTACTTCAGTTTTGGAAGGATCAATTTTCAATTGACCTCCTCCTACAATATGACCTAAGTATACAAGTGCATTCTTGCCAAATTCACATTTAGACATTTTTACATACAACGTTTCCCTTTGCAAAGTACCAATATCTTTGCATGTTCATCCCATGTCCCGCTAAAAACAAGAATTTCATCTAAATACACAATCACAAAGTCATCTAGGAAAGACATGAGCACCTCATTCATCACACGCATGAAAGTTGTCGGAGAATTACAAAGCCCAAATGACATAACTAACCACTCAAACAATCCTTGTTTGGTTTTAAAGGCAGTTTTCCATGCATCCTATTCTGCAACCCTGATTTGATGATATCCACTGCACAAATCCAACTTAGTGAAAGAAACAAAATTCTTCAACTAATCAAGTAAATCATCTATACGAGGAAGAGGGTATCGATTTTCCACCGTGATTTTATTTAGGGCTCGGTAATCGACACACATTCTCCATGTGCCATCCTTCTTTGGAACCATCACAATCAAAGAACCATAAGGAGATGAAATGGGCCTGATGACTCTTTGATCCAATAAGCCTTGTACTTGCTTATTGATCTCTATCATCTCCACATCTTAGATCTTGTACATGCCCACATTAGGAAAAGGAGAATCTTCTTGAAGATGTATCTCATGTTGGATTTCCCTCTTAGGAGGTAATCCATCTGGTTCCTAAAAAATATCATCGTACTTAGAAACAATATTAATTAATTCCTCTTTATGAGATGGATCACACCCTTGGAAAGCATTGAATGTCCCAACATATTTCTCTTTGATGACCATGAGTACATATCTCTTATTGGTGGTTATGAGTCTTTTCATTTGTCCTGCACTAACAAGTGTTGTATTTATCCTCATGTTGTGAGATCTAAAAATATATTGCACTCCCCCTTTAGAAAGGTGGTATTTGTTCTCATGATGAAAGAAGTATTCTTTTCTATCATAAAGATAAGGACTCCCCAACACTATGCCACATATATCAAGTGGAACAACATCCAAATCCACTTCATCAATCAACTTTGAAGCAATAACAAATCTGATCCTACATTGTTTGGTGACATTAAGTTTTTCTTTATAACATACCCAACTAAGAGGATAAGGCTTCGGATGTGGTTTCATTTCAAGACCCATATTCTCGAAAAGTGCTTCAAATATTACGTTTACTTGGGAACCCGGATCAAATAATGTATCTATCTTAGTATGCTTAGATACAACTCGTATATGAAATAACTCATTCCTCTTTCGTTCATCAACATGAGATTCATTATTGGAACTTGAACTAGCATGAAGGGAATATTTACCTTGTACTCAAACCACTATGATATTTACTTCATCTCCTGAATTGGAACCAATATCGTGTTGCACTATAGCAATGGTCTTTGTCTTCCCCTTTCCACCAAACTGTTTCGATTTCTTTTCTGGATGCAGTTTCCAACAATGTTCTTCATCGTGACCACTCTTCTTGCAATGAGTGCAAGATGGTTTTCCTCCTTCTCTCGTTACTGTAGCAGTATTCTTTTCCTTCCTTTTGAACTGCTTGAAATACTTTTGTGGGAAATTGGAAGGTTTATTTTTGGGATCTTCTTGAACATGTTTCTCCCTGTTCTCAAGGTGAGTGACTTGCACACAAACTTTGTCAATACTAGTGGGGTTAAACAAGAGAAAAGTATGACGATTATAACTTTGAAGTGTGCCAATATACTTCATTAAAGTTTCGTAAGAATACAAATGAGAGTTCAATGCAAGAGATTTCTTCCTAAACTCTTCTGTGAAACTTTGTATAGTTTGACCTTTACTTTTCCTTAAATTTTTCCATTCCATCGTCGCTTTATGTAAATACCCTAATGGATATAACTTCTTACTTATCTCTATTTAAATTCTGACCATGAGGAAAGAAGATTACCACACTTACTCATGTATCGAAGTTTTCTCTCCCACCATATGAGAGTGGTGCCTTCCAATCGAAGAGAATCCAGTTGCACTTTAACTTCCTCTTCATCAATATGTTAAACACGACAATATACTTCAACCTGTCGGATCCAATTATCTAGATTTTCAGGATTAGCATCTCCATTAAACATAGGTAAAACAAATTTAACATCAAGATTTAATAATGGTTTCTTAAAATAGGCTTTATGGCTAGAATGATGAGAATGCTCAGGAAGAAGAACTAGAACTTGAAGGTGAATATGGAGGCACAGGAGGATCTCCTCCAACCCCTTGATTTACCAAAGCATCATCATTTGAATGTGCTTCCTTTTTCTTCTCTTTCTTATTCATCCTCTTCTTGTAATCTCCATACATTTGTTCAACCATTTCTGACATGCGATAAAAGACAATGTGAAAGTTTTTATCTTGTTCATCATGCTTGTCCTCTTCTGCCATTTTTTTCCTTCGGGATGCATGACCAACTTCGAGATTGAAAGTATTAAGAGTTCCTTCATCCTGCTTATACTTGTCCCTAGTAAGAATTCATACTCAACAATTCAAGTCAAAGACGACTGCTCTTATACCAACATGATCCAGGATCTTTTCATCCGATGACTTATTAAAGAATTGTATTAAATGAGCATAAACTAAAATACACCATAAAGAAGGAAAAGCTCAAAAATAAAGTGACATAAGCATGCAATATGAACATAAAAACTTGATAACGGAGTTTGTCCCTTGTGGACTATGTCTTTGGGTCTTGCTCACAAATGGGTGGGCCTTTTTATTAACTCCACAAAAGAATTGGGAAAAATACATAAGTATACCTCATTCTGGAGTTAAGCTACAAAATATTTTCTCAGATCAAAAAACAAACATCACCACTACATTTGTGGCGTCAAATTAGCTAAAAATGACTGTCTCCATGCCTCAATCCGAGTCTGGCACTTTCAGGCCCAAGAGACACCCCTGTCTCGGTTTTCGTGCATGCTTCTACAATAAATGACTAGAAATTTTCTCAAAATGCATGCCAAGTCTGTACGACCACACCTTGGTCTCTCCTTCCCCTCATACACTATAAAAATCTCCTTTTTATAATAAAAAGTGGTGGTTTTGAATTAATGGACCTATTGGCGTAGTGGTTAGCGGATGTTATTTTAAGTCACTTGTTGGAGGAGTTTTAGGCGGAGGTCACGGGATCGAATCCCGCAAACTCCCCTTTTAGCATATGGTTATAACAATTTTTTGGCGGTGGTTAGTTTGGCGGTTGGCGGAATATGCCACCAAATCTGGTGGAACCTCCGCTAGATTTGGCAGTATATTCAATTTATATGTATATATATATAGTTTTATTTTTGATTGGGGGCATCACTGGGAATTTTTCCATTGCCATGTTGCATCCCATGACTGGGCCACGTGGCAGCCAATCATTGTCCCATGTCACCTTGTTGCCTAGTCAGCCTACCATGTCACCTTCTAGCCAAGTTTCGTATGGATGCCACGTCACTCTTCCATGTGTCCTGTACGGACTACCACATGGAAAATTTTCATTGGTCCAATGGTCGACCCAAAAAGTCCAAAAATGAGTGACACGTGACAGCCTCTGGTGCTTCCACATCATCATGCTTACATCAGCATGACATGTGTCACCCTTTTCTCTTTCCACGTATGTTGTATGGATGATGATGTCATCCATACTGATGTTGACATCAGTGGTACGGACGCTAACTCATCCCGGCTGACTAGGCTACGTTGACCAAAACTTTGACTGTGAATATCTTTCAATCCGTAACTCCGTTTGATGAGTCATTTGTGTCGTTAGAAATATTGTGATGCACTCTTCGCGATCATGCCATTTTAAATGAGTTTTGGTAACTTTTAATTTTTTCCCTTTCTCTCTCTATTGAAGCCATTTTGAGCATCCTAAGTTGCCTCTGGGAGTTCTGAGTTGTTCTTAGCCTTCTCTAGATCCTTTTTGGATCAACCATCCTCAAAATTTTAAAAATGCATAAACATGAACCTGCCAAAACTGATATTGTTTAAGGACGTTCATCTTCTTCGTTTTTTGACTCTGGAGCTCCTTCTGGTAGCAACCGTCGCTAAAATTTCCAAATTCCTCTTGGCTAGCTCTGCTTTGAAAGATTGCAACTCCATATTTATCTTTTTGATTTGAGCTTGATGAGCTCTGTTTTGTCTGTATAGGTTTTTGAGTTGCCTGTGGAGGGGCCGAAACCTTTTGGCTATAAATATGGCTTTGTCAACAGTTTCATGATATATATCTGTTAGTCCCTTGAGCTTCTTCTTTGCAACCAAATCCCCCTCCTTTTTGAGCCTTCCTTTGTTGCGGACTATCCATTAATGATGTTTGAAGAATATCTTACCACAATATTTAATGAATGCTAGAGGTGAAATAAGGAAAGAAAGGGATTAGGGTTTTAATTGCAAGACTTTACCAATAGGCTAGTTCTTTGTAAAACTTCTATACTTCTCAACTCATTTGACCTCCAAGAATGATACAAGGTATTTTTTAATCAGGGAGACAAGGGTAAATACTACTAAAAATTACCAGAAGGGATATTAGAACAGATCTTTGAAAAACATGTTTTATAAAAGGTGTTGGAATAGAGGGTTCACATTGTTGGGTTTGTTGCACATATTTTGCAGCACCAAGGCAGGGGTTTTGCAACGCTTGGGAAAGATAAGAAAATCAGGTGAAATGGATTAGTGGGAAAGGTGTCATAAACCCAGGGATACAACTTAATGAGAAAGGTTCATAGCACATGAAAATGGTTTTTAAAACTTCTCAGAAGGTAAATAAGACAATTTGCAACGCCTATCACCAGTTCGTAGTGACCAAAAGGAAAAAAAACCAACAATCCCTTTCCCGGCCTTCAAATAATATGAAAATTCTCATGGAGTACCTGGTGGCCTTGAGTTGAAAGTGCTTGAAAACTGTCCAACCTCCAACTCTCCTCTGCATCCAGTTCGCAGTGCTGAGTTGGTAGCACCAGGTTCACAACGTCGAGTTCAAAAATTATTTGCACATTTGGAGAAAACAATTAGAAGCCTTTATTACATAATCCTTGGATATTGGTTTAAAATATCAGCTCTGAAAACAAGAAGATCTTAATTGACATGATCCATAAATGAAATGATGAAAATGAATGCATGGTATACCTATGAATGCACTGTGAACTCTCCTAGTGAGTTGGAAGTGTACAGATCAACACTGATTTGACATCTAAATGGGTAAAGGTGACAAAGGAGGGGTCAGCGTACAACATGGAGGAGGTGACATTCCAAGGTGATGATAGAGAATTTGGAAGATGTGACTCATGAAGGCTTTATCTGAATTGTTATGATAGACCAAAGCCAAAACTAACCTTAGTTTATTTACATCAAAAATTGAAAAATGACTATAGAAAAGGGACATAAAACATAAAGCTTAATGAAAACCTATGACTCAAAATTAAAAACTGAAAATATTTTTGACCTGTGTATGTTACACATGATTTTGGTCACTACAAGTGATGTATTCAGGCTCCCACAAGGACTTTTTGCCTGAGAAAGATGACTATTGTCTTCTTCCAAAAAACACATTTTTAAGATGAGTTCGCAGGCTACCTATGTTACAGGGTGCGAGAATACCTCATTCTCGTAGGCCATCCACACTTAGGGTGTGAACTGTTCACAGTCTACTCCATAGATAGGGTGCGAACCTATTTTTAAGCTTGGAAAGGAGAAGAGGTCACGAAGGTTCTAGAAGGGGATCTTCTAGAAAATGAGTTGGCATTCGCATGGTTGGAATCCTACTGAATTCTCAGATTTGGTGGGATCATCCTCATCCATGTAACCATCCCTCCTTCTCCTATATATTGAAAGGTTTCTCATTGAAAAGGTTAAGCAATATTGAATGAAGAATTGGTGAAAGAATTGTGTGAAGAACCCTACTTGGACAGAAGCTTGTAGACTCCATTTCATCTATCAAGAAGAATTGGATCTTCTTCATGCAAGTGCAGAGCAAGTGTGTGTGTTGGAACCAAGGGTCACTACAAGGAATCTTGTGACATCAAGGTGATCAGGTTGTATCTTCTACTGTCATTTAATACAATACAGCGACATGTCCCTTTCCCATAAAATCACTCTTATTTTATAGCATAACTCCTTGATCATATGCATAAGTTGACATTGAATATACTTTTCTATCTTCACTTTGGTTGGTTTGTGTTGTCTTGGACCTGACATCACAAGAGCACCGGAGCAAAGCGGGAACAACAGAGACCTAAGGAAGTGATATAAAGGTACATCACTCATTTCTTCTTATTGGTAGATTCAATGACTACAACTTAGGGAAAGAGTCGTGTCCTGTCATGTTTTGTTCAAGATCCAGGTGGATCTAGGGAGATCTGTTAGTGTTTGCACCTACTGATTTGTCCGGTAACAAAATTGGCGACTCCATTGGGGATGCAACCCATTTTTGGTGGTTTTCTCTTGGTCATTTTCTCTTAACCTACCATTTTTCATTCCCATCAATCTCTAAGTCTTGAGGAGACCCTTACAGACTCCCTCGATCCAGAAGTTCCCTCAGAAGTTTTGTCCTTTTTCCAAAATTTGCTTGATTACAAACCTTCTCGCACTACACCCTTTTGTAGCCTGCGAGAACTACTAAAGTTCGCACCCTGTTGTTAAATTCAGTGCAAACTTCTCGCATTATGCTTGTGTCTAGCCTACGAGAATCCTTGATTCTCACACTGTACTACACTTCCGGCCTGTGAACCCACTTGCAAAAATTTTGGATGAAGTCTTTTGTGTCCTTAGATGCCCAGATTTGTTTGTGTGTCTAGGAAGAACTTCTCTGGCTAGACATTGAATATTTCTTGACTTCAAATCTTGTGAATGATTAAGCTCTTCCCGATCATGTTTTCTCAATTTTTACCTCTTGACCTTTTCGCAACAAGGGTATAATCTCCAATTTTGAAATCTGAGTGCTTGTTTGGTTGGAAGCCTTTGATTGGTTTAAAAGTTGAGATCAATTGTTCTTTTCAAATGCTTATTACTTGGAAAATTGTTACCCATGTGCATTTGAAGAGACTGATCTTGTCAGTTTGTTATTTTTGTCTTCATTGAAAGATTGGTTTGGGTGTTTGTTGTGTATTTCTTTTTCGTTGGTTGCTTGTTTTTTTTCTTAGTTCCACCCCTGATGTTTGGTTTCTAATAAAATTAAAGACATTTTCTTTTCTAAGCAACTTTTTTTGAAAATATTGGCATTCAAATACTGAAAAAGAATGAATAGGGAATCTGCATTGTTCATGGTTGTTTGATATTACATTTCAAAGAAGATCATACATCATAGTTTGTATTGTTCCAGAAAAATCCTCTTTCCCTGCTATAGATAGGATTCATCAAACAAAAAATTTGTATCATTCATTCCTATTTATGCATTTTTGGGTCAGAGTCTCACACAACATCGGTTTAATTTCTGTCTCCTTTTGAGTAACAACAGCCTTTAATAACATTGCACAATTTTAAAATCCAACTAGTAACTTTTTCTAGGACTCTTTTACACCAACATTAGCTAGGCTAGAGCTTTGGAATAGGCAGTGAGACATACTCTGCAAATCACAAAACACACAATAGTATCTTGTGATAAGGAGTGTCAAATTCCATTTGCAGCATTTTGTCCTGGGAATCCCTTCTCACACAAGGGTCAAACCCAAGGTCACATTGATATTGACAAATTTACTCACCCTGCTTTGTTGATATCGGTGTAGAGATTGCACATATTATGGGGGTCACTTGAAGGTATACCCACAAGGATGAGTGGAAGCCTATCAATATGATTTCGGGATAGATACCCTACCCTTGTGTGTGGATCGGACTGTCGATTGTTCCCCCAGGCATTATTGTTGTTGGTGGTAACCTTAGTAGCCTACCTTCTTAGGCTCTTACACAAGGTGACTCTGAAGGGGAAAGTCTTCATAGTACCTGGAATCGATGTTGGCCAAACTCACTCAAGCTCCTTGGAGGGTATACCCACGACTATGTGTGGGAGCTTGCACCAGGGTGTAAGTCTGTTAAGCAGGTCATCAATGTAACTTTTCCACCCTAGCTCAGCCCCTTCTTGTCTCGTCATCGCGACGTTGGATTTCATCACCAACTAGTGACTTCAGAATTGGAAGGTCTTGTTTGCTTGGTTTTTCTTCCTAGATTTTACTAGCATATGCTATTTGTTTACCCAAGTTGGCCATAGAATTTCTTTCCTAAGATTCTAACTCGATCACAATTGACCCTCCACATCGTTCACGTAGAATGCAAGGTCTACCCCCAAAAGATCTGGAAGGTTCCCAACCCTTTCCTACCAACTCACTGGAGGGCTCTCCTCAACAAAGTGAAGTCCAAGATGTCTCCACTCCACAAGTGGAAAGAACTAACTCTTTAGAATGGTTCCAAATTACTAATTCTCGAGAGGACTTCTGAATTCCTACCGACTCTAAGAGACATATTGTTCAAGTGAATTATTCCAGAGATCTAGTTGTTCAGTCTTCTGGATCACCAACCGGGCCTTTCATAGGACCTGAGGGTCAAGATCCTTTTTGGAATATTGGCATTTTTAGACGGGATCTCTTTGGCTCAAGAGCGAGCGTTCATATCACTATCGCACCTGAGTTGCCCGAAACATCTGATCCAGACACAGTACCTTTTACTATTGCCTATTATTTTCTTGGTACAGACACCCTGCCAGCTGACCACATCTTGACTCTCCCTCTACAAACGGTCCATTACACAATGGTCCCGGATACTACAAATCCTCACACCAAGATTACAATGGCTAGCCAAGCCCCCATTGGCACACCACTTTCACCTAGAAACACCCCACCACTTCCACCCAGATATCATGTGTTGAATGCTTCTATTCCCACTGCTACACAAATCTCATTTGGGACTCCTGGCAGTTCCACTCCTTCTGGGCACCATCTTCCTGATTTGATTCCGACACTTCCTCCACCCCCTTTCAGAGGACCTCTTCCATCCTCTATCAGAGGCACTGATCCTAGTGGCACCATTATGTCGTTCACACTGAATTACCAAATTCATGTTGGTTGAAAATTTCACTAAGGAGGCCAAACTCAACCCCCTTTTGCAGGACAAATCCCAACCGGAACGCAACCCCCAATTGGAGGGAAACCCCCACCGACCCCACCCTATGGACAAAACATACCTCCATCCTTGGCCCAGTATTGGAATCATCTTATACAACATAATCCTCACTCGACTGGGGGGCAACAACCTCAAGCTAGCTCTGTCATACCCCCTAGTACAGGCCAACCCTATCCAGGTACGTCTAATCCTATTTGGGGCTTGAATGCTCCACCCCACGCTCCTGTTCAAGGGTACAACCCTATGAATTACTTGCTTCCACACCAACAACTGAATCTACCCAGATCTTCACATTATATGCAGACTGCTTATGGTCCCACTAGTTTACCGACGGGACTCCCTCCCCAAAGTCACCAGTACCTGCATGTGAATAGACAGTTACCTTTCTTAGCCACTCTGGACCTCCCGGATCTATCAAGGATTTTAAATGATCCAATCTGTCACTCTCCTCAATGGCCCACCATACTGGCCAAACTACCATCCGACATCCCTAAATTCGATGGAAAACCGGGAGAGGACCCGAACAATCATGTAATGACTTTTCACCTTTGGTGTTCATCCAACTCCTTGATGGATGACTCTAATCGTTTACACCTTTTTCAGCGAACCCTCACAGGTTCCATCGCGAAGTGGTATATAGAATTACCATGAGGCTTCTTCACTGACTTCAACACCCTTGTTATGGCTTTCCTCACCCACTACCAGTTACCGATTCACTACAAAATGGGAACCGAGATTTTGAGTTCTTTCAAGCAAACTAAGGCCACTCATATCTCTGATCACATTCATGAGTGGCGATGGAGATGACGTCTCATCAAAATTGAACTTCCCAATCAATTGTTGGCAGAGTGGTTCACAAAATCATTTGTGAATGACATCGCTTGTGACATTTCCATGGGTGGAGTGGTCACTGAAGAACAGGCAATCAATCGTGCCCAATACCTAGACCTCGTTTACTCACAAACAGGTACTCTCTACGACTTACTCCCTGACGCACCTCATCCTTCTACTTCTGCTAATTCAACCACTTCCGCTACTTCTCATGCAGCTGATGGTGTGATTGGAACTTTCCATCCCCAACCGCATTCCGTCCAGACCTCTAGTAACAACCCCAAACCCATTTCTTCTAATGTTCAAAATTCTTCGTCTCCTACCCCTCCCACCGGCAAGAATTCTGAGGTAAATTCTATTCAATCTACCCCCGTCAGCAAAAATAAATCCAAAAAAGGAAAGGGTAAGACTAAGGAGGATAAAAGTAATCCACAAATTGAGAAAACCAAAACACCACCTGTTGACGATAGGGATAAGTGCAAACTCCAATACCCTTGTCTTATTTGTGGTGATGATCACTACACTAAGGATAGTCCACGAAAAGCCGAGGTTACTAAGTTCCTTCAAGGGACCACGAAACCCCCCACTCCAGTCGTTTTGTCACAACCCTTCCCGTCTCAACAATAGGCCCAATTGGTCATTCATGACCAACCTTCCCCCTCCAATACATCCTATGTCTTAATGTGTACAGGTGATTCAAAGAAGAATGAAATCACACTTACCACTTGAGCCAAAGATTATCCTTCCTCTAAAGAGAAGGTTGATGCAATACCTCCTTCGTTGGTTCAACCATCTCCTATGACTCCACATACCAATGTTCCTCTTCATCTCGAATGACCGAGCCTAGATACAGTTCTTCACCCTCCTCCAAAGGGTGTTGTTCAAAAATTGGCTTTCAATCCTCATGCACGTGTTGCCCAGAACTACAGTATAGTCGAAGATCTGGCCCAAGCATCGTCTGCAATGTCAGCCCTCGAAGTCCTTTAGAGTTTTCCTATACAATGGAAGGCACTGTTGAAAGCTATTGGTGGAATCGACCCTACGGATATGAATTTAATAATTTTTTACTTGGAAGATCACATTCCAAGGTTACCCCCTCAACTTGCCTTCCAAATACAAGTTATTATCTTCGACAAAAACATTTGTAGAACAGTTATTGATGAGGGTGCCTCGACTTGTGTCATGTCTATTACCTGTTGGAAAGCCATCGGCTCTCCTCCTTTGAATGAATCCCACAACATGATCAAAGCCTTCAATGGCTCTAGTTTTAAGCCTTACGGTGTCCCCCCTTCATTGCCTATTACATTAGAAGGCAAAACGGTTCAAGTTGAAGTGGAGGTCTTTGACGCTCCTCTCGATTACAACCTTCTACTTGGTCGTAGCTGGATTGATTCCATGCATGCAGTTGTGTCGACTCTTTTTCGCGTTGTGTGTTTCCCACATCAAGGAAAAGTAGTGACCTTCAACCAATTGGCCTTCTTCCACTCCAATACACATATCGACAACATACTATTCATTGCAAACCCCCTCGGATACAAGAACGTCGGTGTGGGTCTTATTAAAGATTCCTCATTAATGGGTACTTTCCCCATACCACCACCTAATGTTCCACATCCATTTGTCGCCTTGATCAACATGATCTCCACCTTTGTTCACGGGACCCTCGCGTCTTACAACCCATGGATGGTACCCAACCACGGCGATCATCTTCGTTATGGCGACGAAATGCCTTTGAGTCTGGTTGAATCCGCTTATCAAGCCATTCAATCGGTAACCCTTTCTACCCCCTCTCTTGGTCATTTATCTCCAGATCCATTCCACGTCATTTTTCCCACGGACGAGATGATTATGTCTGTTATGTCCATGGAAAACATCCATTGGGATGATGGACATCATCATTCCATCCTCTTCCTGGAACAACACACCATCAAGGGTTACCAATGGATCTCGACCCCGTCGATCGTTGTCATCATTTCTATTGTTCCCGAGTCTACACATGATCTATTCTACGAAGGGAACTTAAGTAATATCTCACCCACCATCCCCCTCGACATATCCATAAAACCTGGAATTGTCGAAAATGTGCATATCGTAGCTTCGTGTTCCCATGACGAAGTTGTCACCTACAAGTCTCCTTTCCAAGAATTTTGTGACGTCTTTGCCTGGAGCTATGAAGAAATGCTGAGTATTGACCCCGACATTGTGATACATGAGATTACGACATACCTGGACACTAAACTCGTCCAGCAATGACTTCGTCCAGTCCATCCACGTAAAGTAGCCATTATCAATCTTGAAGTTGAGAAACTTCTTAAGGATGGCTTCATTTACATGGTGGCTCTAACTGACTGGTTTTCCAATCTTGTTCCAATCGACCAGAAACAAAGCACAATCCGCGTGTGCATTGATTATAGGGACATTAACAAAGCTTGTCCTAAAAACAACTTTCCTACCACCTTCGTTGACCAGATCGTCGAGGATTGTGTCAGAAGCGAAATCTTCTCTCTGATGGATGGTTTCTCCAGATATAATCAAATCAATATCGTACCAGCAGACCAGCACAAGACCGCTTTTATTTGTCCTTGGGCACTTTCTCCTATCGGAAACTCCCATTCGGTTTAAAGAATGCCCGTGCAAATTTTCAATGTGCTATGTCTTAAGCCTTTCATGACATAAAGAACATTGTGCAACCATATTTTGATGACTTACCCGCTCATTCCATGCACCATGTAGATCATCCAATACACCTCCTCGCCATTTTTCTTAGATGTCGGTTTTACCATATACGCTTGAATCCCCACAAATGTGTTTTCTGCATAAAATCTGGCTGACTTCTAGGCTTTATTGTTTCACGTCAAGGGATCAGGGTAGATCCTTTGAAGGTCAATGCAATTCTCAATCTCCCTCCTCCTTCCTCACTTCGCCAGTTACAAAGTTTGCAAGGGAAGGCAAACTTTCTCCGTCGTTTCATCCCAAACTATGCTGAGCTAACTCTTGGATTTATGCGACTACTCAAGAAAGGTTCTGAGTTCATATGGGATACCACTGCCAACAAAGCTTTTGAAGCTTTGAAACTGTCTTTGACACGTACCCCACTACTCTCCCCACCTGATTACAGTCAAGATTATTTCCTTTACCTCGCAGCCTCGAAATATACCATCGCTATGGTTCTCGTCCAGGAGGATGATTCTCATGATGAGCATGTCATTTATTACTTGAGACAGAGTCTCACGACTACCGAAACCAAGTATTTACATGTTGAAAAACAGGCCTTGGGAGCCGTCCAAGTTGTTTAATATTTCTAACACTATATCCTCTCTCGCAAGACTACGGTAATTTCTAACTGCAACCCTATGCAGCACATTCTTACTTGCCAATTGCTAGGGGGGAAATACTCCAAATGGATCGTAACACTCCAGAAGTTTGACTTAGAATTCGAATGTGCTAAGTCCAAGAAATCTTTGGTGTTTGTCGAGTTAATATGCGACCTTCCCTACTCTGAAATGGAAAATGTAGTAGTCGGTTCATTACCCGATGAATCCCTTTTCCTGATTAGTTCTGATGACCTTTGGTACGGAGATATCATCATATATCTCTAGACCCAGACTTTTCAGCCCAATTTGTCTAGCACTGGCTGTCATCGAATACGCTACCAAGCTCATCAGTATATTATCCTCGGTGATATTCTTTATTGTCGTGGGATTGACTTCGTTTTTCGATGCTGCCTCACATTTGATGAAGTCGAGAAAGCCCTCAATGACTGCCATTCTGGAGCCTGTGGTGGTCACATGTCTGGGTATGCTACTACCCAGAAGATCTTATGAGCAGGGTATTTTTGGCCTTCTTTATTCAACGATTGTATCATTTCCATCCAAAAATGCCACGCTTGCCAAACCTACAACAATAAAATACGATTACACCCTACTCCTCTACACTCTGTGGTCTCCATTGGTCCCTTTGCGAAATGGGGTATCAATTTCATGACATGTCACCCTCACTCGGTCGAGGGGCATGGATACATTATTGTAGCCATAGATTATTTTATGAAATGGGCCGAGGTGATGCCAACATTCGACAATACCAGAAGGACTACAACATTATTCATATTCAATCACATCATTGCTTGTTTTGGTGTTCCTCGAGCTATCGTTGTTGATCACGGTAGCCACTTTAGAAACTTCATGATGTCTAAACTCACTGAAAAGTTGGGTCTTTTCCATGAAAACTCAACACCCTATTACCCACAAGCCAATAGCCAATTCGAAGTAATAAACAAGGTCCTCATTACCATGCTTCGACGAATGATAGGGATTCACAAAATGAGTTGGCACACAATGTTGTTTTCAGCATTGTGGGCTTACCGGACGTCCGTTAAGTCTGCTACTGGGTTTACACCATTCCAGTTAGTTTATGGTCTAGAATCCATCTTGCCAATTGAATGTGAGATACCCTCCTTAAAACTAGCCATCGAACTTCTCCCAAACACTTCAGCCGAAGAAGAATGTCTGTTGTATCTTATGAAATTAGATGAAACCCATCGTGATGCCACTCTAGTTATAGAAGCCTAGAAGAAATGCGTTAAAGCCCAATATGACAAACATGTCAGGCCACACGTTTTTTCCGAAGGTGATCTCATTCTTCTTGACGAACAACATCAAGATATGCTAGGAGCTGGAAAATTTGAAGCTATGTGGCGAGGTCCTTATATCGTCAGATGAGTTTTGGAGAAAGGATCTTATGAGTTGGTGGACTACAACAGTATCCCTTTGAGTGAACCCAGAAATGGGTTGTACTTAAATAAGTACTATGCCTAAGATCACCCATGCATAAATGCTTGTATTTTATTCTATCATACTCTTTGTGTGTTACTGTAGTATGATTTTTCGTTGCTTTTTCATTAATTGGTCTCTGCCCTCGACCACTTATGTTACGTTGTGCTTGGTTTCTAGATGTCGGAGTCTTTTCTACCCCACATTGGCTTCGCCGATGGTGCTAGTCGTAGTACTCATAACCTTGCTTCTACTGCATGGGCAATTTATGCACCTACAAACAAACTTATCAGTCTGTGAGGTGTGTGCCTGGGTCGTGTGACCAATAATATTGTAGAATATAGCATCATTGTCAAATTGTTGATTGATGCTATTTCTCTTGGTATCCGCCACCTGGTTATATGACTCGATTCATAGCTAGTAGTACTACAGCTACGTAATGTCTATGCCATTCGAACTCCTACTTTATTACGGGTATATTTACGAATTCACCTCTTGGAATGTTATTTCAATTATATTGAGTATCAGCACATTCCTAGATGTCTAAATACATTGATTGATGCATTAGCTAACTATGTGTTAGATAGACATTTGGGCCATTTATAAACCAATCACACATTACATGTATAACATAACACAAGATAAGCCGGTAGAAGCCATATATATGTATATAACGATCAAAAGTTTTTACAAAAAGTTTTTGTCCAAGGACCAAAATCTCAAAAATATGAAGCCCGTGGCTTCTACAAAATAGCGTCACGGATGACGCTCACGATAACACACAACTGCTCGGGCCACCCTACGAAGAAGTCGACTGATAGACTCGAATACGCCCACAGTATGGCGTTGGTAACGTCTAGGGATCTCCCCAATAGCCATATCTGGGATGTCAGCGGTCAACCCCTCCAAGTTCTACTCCACTGCCTCGTAGTCTTCGGCATCCCATATCGCCACTGGAGCCACCTCTCCTCACCATTGAATAGGAGACGTTCCCAGAGATTGATATGGCCCCACATTTGTGTCATCAAAAAGAGTTTTTCTTGATTAGTTCTTGGATAAACAAAAAAACATTTCATATGATAAAACTTGCAAAAACATTTTAAAAAGAACAAAATGTGTACTTCTTACCTAAATCACCCCATTGAGAATCCTCAGGTAGGGCCAAATTCGGATCCCCTCAGAAATCCAAACCAGCATATGCATAGTCGTCAATCATCAGCATCTGGGGCCGCAACCAGTCAAAAAATGAATCATTATACTTGATGATGGGCCCTGCTACATGTCGAGCCATGAGGTTGCACCACCTTGGCATCCTCAGATCCTGTGGGGCCAGTAAACCCCAATCAACCTGTAGTCTCAACAGTGGGACCCTCTCGAGGAAGAAGGACACCAAAAGTGATTTGTACCCAAACTGCTTCAAGTTACCCTCCTACACTTCATCAATTGCCTCTTCATACTGTGGAGAACTGCATCCGACCAGTTGAAGACCCGAGGCTCTGTGCACTCTATGGAGTATTGGAAGTAGCTCTGGAGAGACATGTGTGGAGCTGCACTCCCAGCCATGCATGCTATAGTGAACAAGATGGTTCACAGGGTCAAGTCTTGGACCCCCCAAATAACAACCTTACCCTTTCTTCTTTCTGCCTCAGGAACATAGTACTGGAAACAATACTCACTCATAGGGATTCCACAGCCTCGGCCACCGATCAAGATAGCGTGGTACCCACGTCATGATAAACCTGTTAGAAAGTATATATCCTCGATATCTAGGGTCAACGTATGAACTCCCACATGAAATAACTGTTGGTCCATGTCCCACATATGGACCAGGTATTCCAACAATCTGAGTTGGGCTCTCATTCCCAAAATCTTGAAGAATTTCAAGAGCCCATAGTCTCAGAGTGTAGCGACTGTGCCTGGGTCATTCCCGGCAATAGCATCGTCTTCCTCATGTTCTCTTTCTTGCCACTCCAGCATTGTGATGGTCAAACACCTCCACAAGAGCCATGAGAGAAGAGTTAGCAACTTGTTCCAAACTTTTGCATGATTTTTATTGGGCAAAACTTAACTTTAAAATCCATGTTTCAACCCTTGCAGGTGAGCCTCTGGCATAGTGCGAGATTCTCACAAGTCCCGCAAAGCTCGCCTGAGAGAATTCTCAAACGCATAGTGGGGCCCTAAAATGGACTTAGAACCTAAGAAATTTCCAATAAAAACAAAAAAATGAACCATGAAAATTTGCAGGATCAAGAGCTTACCTCCTTGTCTGAAATGGTTCGCCAAATGATCGCTTGTGCCTCCCACAATCGATCAAAGAAATTTGGGGGAAAATGAGGTGTGTTGGACAAAGTTTTTGACAAAATCACAATGAAATGGTAAAAAGCCCTTTTTGCCCATATTTATACACTTTTTACTATTTTTTATTGATTTTTTATATTGCTTTGCTTATAAAACCTAATGCCTAATAGCCTTGTGAGTATGGTTTTCTGCAGGTATAGCAACTTCGAAGTCCAAACGAAGGAGTACGGGTGTTTTTTCTTTTTGTCGCATGTACAGTTACTTTTTTAGGGTTTTTGTAGGAAAAACCTCGAGCTCAGTCTTCGTTCATTCTCGCACTCGAAAATACATGAGAACGTAACTGAGTATACTTTTTCTCGTCTTTTCGTACTCATATGGTAACACGAAAATGACGAACCTAAGGGAGTATCCTTTAAGCTCTTTTCACGCTCCATAAAAACGAAAAGATTGTCGAGCGATCTTGTTCTCTTCATGCTCATTAAAGTATCTAAAGAAAACTTTTGACGGGCGATAGTTTATCACTTTTTCGGTCTCGTCGAACTTATTTACGAAAAAGGAACTAGGAGAGTTCCCTTTAAGTGTTTTTCAGACTCTCAAAACATGAAAAACCCCCGATTTTTCTATCCTTGGACTCGCTAAACAAACATCGACAGGCCTGTGATGGGACCGAGCCACTCCTTCCTAGGGCTCACTAAATATACTCCGAGGGACTTGTCCGAAGGATGAGCTTACATCAACAAGCATATGTTATCCTCCTCAAGCTTGCGTAAAAATAAAGAGGTACTCACCGAGAATGGTGGGGCAAATTTTGGGAAAGGGATGTGTTTTCATATTCATATTAATGGCAGTAAGCATTTCTCTTGAACATGACACCCCCTATTCGTCATTTGAATCCGGGTTGCAAAATCCATTTGTCTCTCGTTCGACTTGCTACAAGGTCATATATTGGGTCGTCTTTGAGTCAGTGTTGCCATGTCTTTGGTCGTGTCGTTCATATGTTCAAGAGAAGTTCACACAAGCCCTCTATTGAGTCGACCATCTACAGTTGTCCATTCTTACTATGTTGGCCTTCCCTGTGTCTGTCTTGAATCGTATTCATACTTCGTCTCATATTCAAAATCTGTTACTTATTTCGTGTCATTGATGGGGGATACATCAAGGCCCTCCTGTGACGAGTCTTGTTCCGTCGACTCCAACTCATTATCTGGAAATGAGACTTAGAAATCATTTAGTACCTTGGAACCTGTATGCTTTAATGGCAGGTCTCTTCACTTTTGAACGGGGTTTCACATCATTGATCCCTGATCTAGAGATTCTGTCGAGTGCTCGACTTCAGCTTGAGCTCATTCATTCGCATTCGTTCATATTTTACTTTGGTACCTTGGGATTCATTGACATCAATGGTGATTTCCCTCGCACTTGTTAATGGTTTTCATCAATGACCGGTAATCAAGTGGTTTCTACCATGTTCGACTTCAGCACATGTAATCGCATGGTTAGATTCGTACATTCAGGTGATGGGATTGAAGGCCCTGGGTCTCATCTTTTTTATCCAGGCTGCTATGGAGTATGTATAATTTGTGTCGGTGCATAGATCCACTTTGTATGTCACGTGGCTATGTCATCTTAATTCAAGTCTTCTCACATGGATCCACAGTGTATTCCCGGTGGCTATGTAGCATTTTGACAACATGGATCCACGGTGTATGATTGGTGGCCATGACCTACGATTCCATTCATTTGTGATCTAAGCATGGGAATGCCTACCTCAGAACTGGTATTATATTCTGCAGATGCTTGATTGTTTATAGGTTTCTGATTAAGTGTGCTCCTGGTTTCTGACACTCACACGCAGTTTACAAAGTGTTTCGGCTGTCACAGATTACAACCTCATACTTTGGGGGGCATTCTATTACACATGATTTTGGTCACTACAAGTGATGTGTTCAGGCTCCCACAAGGACTTTTTGCCTGAGAAAGATGATTGTTGTCTTCTTCCAAAAAACACATTTTTAAGATGAGTTCGCAGGCTACCTATGTTACAGGGTGTGAGAATCCCTCATTCTCGCAGGCCATCCACACTTAGGGTGCGAACTATTCATAGTCTACTCCATAGATAGGGTGCAAACCTATTTTTAAGCTTGGAAAGGAGAAGAGGTCACGAAGGTTCTAGAAGGGGATCTTCTAGAAAATGAGTTGGCATCCTACTGACTTCTCAGATTTGGTGGGATCATCCTCATCCATGTAACCATCCCTCCTTCTCCTATATATTGAAAGGTTTCTCATGGAAAAGATTAAGCAAGATTGAATGAAGAATTAGTGAAAGAATTGTGTGAAGAACCCTGCTTGGACAGAAGCTTGAAGACTCCATTGCGTCTATCAAGAAGAATTGGATCTTCTTCATGCAAGTGCAGAGAAAGTGTGTGTGTTGGAACCAAGGGTCACTGAAAGGAAGCTTGCGACATCAAGGCGGTCAGGTTGTATCTTCTACTTTCATTTAATACAATACAGCGGCATGTCCCTTTCCCATAAAATCACTCTTATTTTATATCATAACTCCTTGATCATATGCATAAGCTGACATTGAATATACTTTTCTATCTTCACTTTGGTTGGTTTGTGTTGTCTTGGACCTGACGTCACAAGAGCATCGGAGCGAAGCAGGAACAACAAAGACCTAAGGAAGCGATATAAAGGTATGTCACTTGTTCCTTATTATTGGTATATTCAATGACTACAACTTAAGGAAAGAGTCATGTCCTATCTTATCTTTTTTTAGATCTAGGTGGATCTAGGGAGATCTATTAGTGTCCGCACCTATCGATTTGTCTGATAACAGTGTAATTTTATTTGATAACAGAAAGTGGTAGGTATGGTTGGGAATGGTACGATATCTCTTCAAGGGATTTCCTAGTGGCAAACCCATCCCCAAGGAAGACCACTTACTAGGGCACATTGTAAACCACCAAGGTGAAGCAGGGAAAAAGGCATAATTTCCAAGCATATATCATGAAATCTAGAGAAATCTAAGATACAACATGCTTAAATGCCTTAAATATTGAAATTAAGCTCACCATAATACTAACTTGCACCTCATGGAGCAAGCCCCACTTCCTTTCGAAATCCAATTGATGTGGTGGATGCCATCTGAAAATATGCAACCTCTATGGTGGTGAGAATGGTCTCCATCTATGCAAAAGAATAGTGTTGGTCATGTAGTCTCTCGACACTCCATATATACAACCTTAGGGCCTCGAGACATAATCTCCTTATTTATCCACAAAATGTGGATAACATTGGGTATGGAAAGAGGTAAGGTATTCCCACAAACCCATGGTAAAAAGTGGAAAATCGGCTAAGTCCTAAGAATTGGTAAGGAAAACAAGTAGATGGAGTTCTAAGAGTAAAATAAATATGGGATCATCTGAACCCGCAATGAAATTTCTAAATTTGACTAAGTGTCAAGACTTCTAGGGTGTGAAGGATATCACAGAGGTGATGAAGCATAATAAAATGATCGTGAACCTGTAGTGAGATCTCAGAGAAAATGACTTAGTAAAGGTGTATAATGGATACGGTGGAACACCATGGTGCCCTTTGGAGGAGGAGAAAGTTATAACATGAATGAAATGGACTCGTGAAATCGCGATAAACTTAAGAAAAGCTTCTAAGTATGGGAGAAATTTAAGGGCAGAGGAACACAAGAGTGTATTTTGGAGGTCGTGGAAGTTTGAATTGAAGAAATGAAGACCTTAGACCCGCGGTGAAATATTTTAACAGTCAAGATCTAATTGGAAGATAATCGGACTGTGGATGAGCATCGAAGATAGGATGCTCGAGCTAATGAAATTTCCTTCCCTATTGTGCCATAAATATTCTTCATGCTCAAATATTTTGAAGGGGGACACAAGAATTAGTCATGAGAATTCATGGACAATGGAGTCCATGTATTCACTCAATAATGAATAAAAAAAGATATTAAGAATTCAAAAATAAATCACAAATAAATTATTTTTGATAAAATTATGAAGAACGAAATGTTGTATAATATGATAGATTTGTTAAATTATTGAAGCCTTACAAATCTTGTTTCATACACATTTTGCAGAACCAAGAACATAATTCAACGTAATAAAAATTCAACAAGAATATCAGTAAACCAAGACATGGATTATGCCCAAGGAACTTACAGTTATGAAGATGAAGGCATAATACTTGGTATGGGTGTGGATGTTGCAGTAATGGAATCCAATGGGCATGGAGAAGGCGTAAAGGAAAAGAGCATGAAATTGGTAGAGACCACAAAAAATTTGCAAAAGGATGTCAAAATTTATAAAGTTGATAATAAGAAACTTATTAAATCCAAAGATCAACAAGAAGTCTTTAACATCAAGTTAAATGTAGAGCTTGGAAAGAATAGAGAAGAAGATGGATAAGGAGACTAATTCAAGAAAATCAGGGATTCGTTGGTCTCATGATGAGAGGAGAAGAACCATAAGTGTTGATAGGAATAATCATCACTCCCAAAGGAATTCAACTAGTTCAAGTCCATCCTTTGTCAAGAAGCATAAGAAGAAGTCTAGGATGGATGAGCTATAGGGAGAAATGAATAAAATCAAACCACCTACATTTGATGGTGAACGCAAGAAGGATGAGGATGTTGAGACCTGGTTGTTGGGAATGAGAAAGTATTTTCAATTGCATAATTACTCTTCACAAGCAGAAGAAATAATTTCCATATATCAACTCAAAGGAAAAGCATCAATGTGGTGGGATGAGTTTGTGCAAGTGCAACACATCAATGAGAAAAAAGTTACTTGTAGAGAATTCAAAAGGTATTTTCAAAAGAAGTACTTAACCAAATGATATTATGATAAGAAGATGAAGGAGTTCTTTGAACTCAAGATTGAGAATATGACCATAGATGAGTATGAAAGGATGTTCTTAGAGTTGCTAAAATATGTTTCTTTCATCAAGGATGAACAAGTTAATATTCATAGGTACCTGAGTGGGACTCCATAATTTATCAATGAAAAGATACAGTATGATGATCCCAAGACACTAGAGGAAACCATAAGGAGAAATAAATGAATTTATGATCAATATCGAGGAAGACAAACTTTACAAAAGGCATGGGAAGACAAGAAGAAGAGCAAGATGGAACAAAGGAGGAAGGGGACAAAGCCACCATTCTTCCGAAATAATTCTCAAGGACAACCAACTCCTAAGGAACCCAAGATGACTGAGACAATGGAGAAAATACCAAGGCAACAACCTATTTAATGTTGGGGTTGTGGGGGAGATCATATGTATAGAGATTTCCCTCATAGAGGTGAAAAAGTGAGGATTTTTCACAATGTACATCAAGATGAAACAATAGAGGACATGGGAAGAAATGTACCTAGGATCTACGCAGCCCTGGATAATAGGCAAGATGAGTTTCAGTCACATATGATTGAAATGGAAGGTAAGATCAACAACCAACCCATTTCCATTTTGATTGATTCAGGAGCTAGTCATAGTTCTCTATATCCTAAGATGGTGGAAAGTTTTCATTTGCCAAGAAGCAATCTTGGTAAACCTTGGATGGTGTACCTATCTACATGAGCTAAAAGGAAGATTAATGACATGGTTAAGGCATGCCCAATGGACATGAATGGATTAAGCGTAGATTTTAACCTTGTACAATATTGACTGCAAGCAGATTTTCAGAAAAGATACAATGGCAAATACAAACATTACACAAAGCATTTTCCCCTGGAAACCCAAACCGGGAAAACCAACATATTCTATATTCATTCATAGTGATACATTGTTTACAATACAATATACATATAGGAGCTAGCGGCATCCAAAACCCTAACCCAATGACCTAGATTAGCCAACAACCCTAATTCCTTAACCGGAAATAGAAAACCATCGAAAATAAAACCATGTGCCAAAAAACTTCCCAACAATGGACACAAAAATCGAGGCAACATGGAAATGAGGAAAAAATATGACATGTTTCTCAAGGAAAAAATGTGAAACGTTTCCAGGAATTAGGGTTGTTGACTAATCCAGGTCATTGGGTTAGGGTTTTGGATGTTACTGGCTCTTATATGTATATTGTATTGTAAACAATGTATCACTATGAATGAATATAGAATATGTTGGTTTTCTCGATTTGGGTTTCCAAGAGAAAAATCTTTGTGTAATGTTTGTATTTGTCATTGTATATTTTCTAAAAATCTGTTTGTAGTAAATATTGTACAAGGTTAAAATTTACATTTGGTATCAAATCTTTGTTGGCTTCAAGGATATGCCTTTGTGGTCAAGGGTTTGGCTCGAGACTGTGATAAGCCTTGTTACAGTGGGAGATCTATGGTATTGATTTTTCATGTGAAAAGAAATGGTGAGCAATTCGAAAATGGAGATCGAGAAGTTTAATGGGCAAAGTTTTGAGTTGTGGAAGATCAAGATGGAAGATCTATTGGTGGATAGAGATCAGTGGATCATGGTAGATCCAGGTATTGCACCTATAGGAACTTCAGCATATGACTGGAAAAATTTGGATTGGAAGGCGAAGAGCACAATCCGACTGTGTCTCTCATATTCAGTATTACTGAATATGTCAGAGGAAGCTACAACCAAGGATTTATGGGATAAGTTGGGGAAGTTGTATCAGTCTAAGTCCCTAATAAATAAACTATTCCTGAGAAAGAAGTTGTAAAACCTGAGGATGAGAGATCAAGAATCGGTGGCAGAGCATTTGAACACTTTCAATACTGTGGTAAGTCAGTTAGTATCTTTTGAGATTAAAATTTCAGATAAAGATAAGTGTATTATTTTACTATGTTCTTTACCAAACTCGTGGGATAGTGTGGTTGTGGCCATAGGTAGTAATACAACTTCCTTGAATTTTGATGAAGTGGTATCATAATTGTTGTCGGAGGAGATGAGATGGAAGAATGTGGAAGGACAGAGCACAAACACATTATTTTCAAGAGGACGTTCCCAGAAAAGAAATAGATCTAAGTTCTCAAGTGGGAGATCTAAGTCTAAGAGTAGATCTAAATCTCCCAGAAATTTTGTAAAGGTGTGTTGGAGATGTGGAAAAGAAGGACACTACAATAAGCAGTGTAGATCCAAAGTTGAGAAAAAGAAGGGATCTGAAGAATCTCCTTCTAGAGAAGAAAATACCTCCAAGGAAGAAGGAGGGGATGTGTACTTGGCTTCTTCAAGGACAAATGGAGATCATGAGGCATAGTTGGTTGACTCAAGTGCATCCTTTCATATGAATCCGCACAGGGAGTGGTTATGTGAATATGAAAGGTATGAAGGAGGTAATGTTTTCCTAGGTGATGACTCAACAACTAGAATCATAGGTCAAGGAAAAGTCAAGTTGAATTTCATAGATGGAAGGATTAGAACACTAACTGATGTTCTGCACATCCCAGGATTGGCTAGAAATTCGATTTCTATAAGAAAAATGGACGATGCAGTGGTAAAAGAAATATTTGAAAAGGAAACCTACAGGATGGTTTGAGGAGCAATGGTTTTGTTGAAGGGAGTTCAGTTTTGAACTCTGCATAAGCTGCAATGAAACACTATTAGTGATGGGTGTAATAGTTCCATTGTTCCTGATATTGGAGTTGAAGAAGAAATAACTCCTATAGTCTCTAGAGAAAAGGTTATGTTGTGGCATCAAAAACTGGGGCATATCGGAGAGAAGGGTCTTCGACTACTACACAGTAAAGGTATGGTTGAAGGTATGTCTAACTTCTCTCTGGATTTTGATTTCTGTGAACATTGTGTATAGGGGAAGCATAATCGGGTAAGATTCCCCTCTGGTGCAACGAGGATAGAAGGAATTTTACAGCTAGTTCACAATGATGATTTTGGACCTGTGTCGGTCCCATCATTGGGAAAATCTATGTACTATGTCTCATTTATGGATGACTTCTCGAGGAATACTTGGATATATTTCTTCAGGAAGAAATATGAAGTCTTTGACAGGTTTAAAGAGTTTAAGGCTCTTGTTGAGAATCAAACAGAGAAAATAATTAAGGTGTTGAGGATAGATAATGGGAGAGAGTTTTGTGGGAATGAATTTGAAGAATTATGTAATAAGTGTGGTATATCAAGGTAGAAGACTACTCCATATACACCTCAGCAGAATGGAGTTGCAGAAAGGATGAATGGGACGTTGATGGAAAAAACAAGGTGCATGCCTAATGGTGTTGGGTTAGGGAAAGAATTATAAGCAAAGGTAGTGGGTACTGCATGTTACCTGGTCAACATATCGCCCTCATCAATGCTGGATGATAAGACTCCACAAGAGGTATGGACTGGTAAGAAACCTTCTCTCACACATCTCAAGGTATTTGGTTGTGATGCATATGTTCATGTTCCAAAGGAAAATAGGAGTAAGCTAGATAAGATGGTTGAAAAGTGTATCTTTATTGTATATAAAGATGGTCTCAAAGGTTATAAGATTTGGAACCCA
>ML806575.1:157016-176443 GCA_009831015.1 Picea engelmannii | reverse complement strand
TTTGATACTTATATGTTGGGACTTGGTTTCACAAGAAGCAAAGAGGATCATTGTGTCTATTTTAAATTAATTGGTGATCATTTGATTTATTTGGTCTTGTATGTGGATGACATGTTGATAGGAAACAACAAGGAGATTATCCAGGATGTGAAAACTCAGTTGTCCTCTAAATTTGACATGAAGGATCTCGGTGCTTCAAATTTCATTTTGGGCATGGAAATTAAAAGAGATCAAAAAAAGAGGAAACTCTAGTTAAATTAGAGAAAATATGTCGAGACAATATTGCAGAGGTTTAATATGCAGGAATGTAAACCGGTCAAGGTTCCTATTCTTGTTGGTGTAAAGTTATCTGTGGACTAGTGTCCCAAGACACGGGAAGACGAGGAAGACATGTCTCGTGTTCCATATGCAAGTGTAGTTGTCAGTTTTATGTATGCAATGGTCTGTACTAGAATGGACATTGCACATGTAGTGGGATTTTTGAGGAGGTATATGTCAAAACCATGGAAGGAACATTGGACATCAGTAAAAATGGTTTTCAGGTATTTGTGTGGCATTGCTAGCTATGGATCGTGCTACCAAGGAAGACCGGGATTGGACAGAGTGTTGGATATACATGGCTTTGTGGATGCAGACTGGGTTGGAGATCTGTATCGTAGGAGATCTACAAGTGGGTATGTGTTTAACTAGTTTGGAGGAGCAATAAGTTGGATGAGCAAAAGACAGGTTGTAGTGGCACTTTCAACTACAAAAGTTAAATACATGGCAGCCACTCATGCAAGTAAGGAAGACGTATGGTTACAAATATTGTGTTCAGGTATTGGGTTTGTACAACAAGCTGTAAGGATAGATTGTGACAATCAGAGTGCAATTTTTCTGCCAAAGAACCCGATGTATCATTCAAAGAAAAAACATATTGATATTCAATATCACTTTGTGACAGGCATGGTTGAAGAAAATAAAGTTTTGTTGATGAAGGTGGACACTTTGAAGAATGTTTCAGATTCATTAACAAAATCTGTGAGCACTGAGAAGTTCTCTTGGTGTAGAGGATCCATGGGCATTTTTTCCATGGATTGTTGACTATGTAACCCTGTAACCCTCTGTATGAAAAGAAAACAACAAGTGGGAGAATGTTGGGTATGTGTTATATTCTTTGCACGAGTAGTAGTTTTTACGTTGCATTGAGCGCGCAAGGGGGGTGAAATCCACCCGCACGGGGGTTCGGGGGCAGTTCCCCTGAGATTTTTTTTTTCCTTGGAAAATGTGTCACATCTTTGCCTCATTTTTCATGTTGCCTCGATTTTCGTTTCCATTATTGAGCGGTTTTTTGGCACATGGTTTTTTCCTATGGTTTTCTATTTCGGATTAAGGAATTAGGGTTGTTGACTAATCTAGGTCATTGTGCTAGGGTTTTGGATGTCGTTGGCTCCTATATGTATATTGTATTGTAAACAATGTATCACTATGAATGAATATAGAATATGTTGGTTTTTCCAGTTTGGGTTTCTAGGGGAAAAATATTTGTGTAGTGTTTGTATTTTCCATTGTATATTTTTTGGTCTTTTACTAAAAATCTGTTTACAGTAAATATTGTACAAGGTTAAAATCTACAAAAATGGCATCACCCTCATAGCCTATACTATTTATCGCAAGGCATTATAGAGATCGATCAATTAAAATTCCATCCCAATTAAAATTCCATCCCATAATTATACGTTCCAACAAATTCTCCATACGAATAACAATGGTGTCATGCGCAATGTCCAATCTGAAAGGTGGCACCAATACACAACACCGATAGCAACATATTGAGAAAAAAAGCATGGACCAATTACCTAGGAAAGTCTAGTGGAACTTTCTAAGGATCATTTTTGTAGATCTATGCTCAGATCAAGTTGACAAAGAGACACACCAACATCATCTATCATCTAAAAGGAAACCTCATGGAGGAATTTAAAAACATGTGCTCCTAGTTTCATCCTTTGAAATCACTCTACAAGACTCCTTTGAAAAACAAGGGCTCAATCATATAGGTAATCTTGTGGGTGCAAAGTTACCTCTTTGTTGGCCAATCTTCCGAGAAACATAAATCCTTTCCATCAACTTCACCCTCACTAGTTCTCACTGGCTGCTCAAATTTGATCTCTGATTCTCCTACCAGAACTATCAATCATCGGGCCACTACAAGCTATATGCATATTCACATATGTGTCACACTACAAACATATGGACAAACAATCTAATTCACACACTCAAATTATCAGATTATTTAGTCTACTCTCCTACATTAACCTATTCTAGTTGGATTGGGCCCTCCCTTGAGGGAGTCAAGCCTAGTCCAACTCTAATACCATATTGGGAAAAGAGAGAGGGAGAGTAGACAATAATTCTTACACACCAAAATTGTGCGTGAGAACTCTATTAAACTATGGAATAGAGTACATATTAATACACAAGTCTTTGTCTCAAGATAGACAACTACCATGATCCACCGGTTGAGGAAATATCTCAACCTCACATCAAACTAGGAAGTTAACTAGTTGGAGAGAATCTCTCAAAGAAACTAGGCCTCAACAACCTCCCAAAAGCTAGGAACAAACTCCTTGTAGAGACTAGAACTCTACCTAATAATGACCAATAAACTCAATAATTAAATATGATCACAACAAAGACAAATGAGAGTTACATATCCCAACATAATACGGTGGCACCGACTTCTAAGCAACCATAAATTGAGTGCACGCCAGTAGAGAGTTCCTTCTTGGCCAGTGGGGTGAATCATAACTATGAGAGAATGTATTTTTCTGTTGTTGTATGAAAGCCCAAATGTGGAAATATCAACGCAACTTGGGGAAGCACCAGACATACAGTGCTTAACATGGAAGCAAGTTGGGAAAGAAAAAGAAATAGAAAAAAGCAAGGCGTGGAATAGAAACCAATAAGACACCACTTGGTTCCAAACGAAGGAAATGTTTCCTTGGAAAAAACATCATCTTATAATTTTCTACCAAATAAAAAACATCATCTTATAATTTTCTACCAAATAAGG
Source organism: Picea engelmannii (assembly GCA_009831015.1). Taxonomy (NCBI): domain Eukaryota; kingdom Viridiplantae; phylum Streptophyta; class Pinopsida; order Pinales; family Pinaceae; genus Picea; species Picea engelmannii. The sequence goes on along the minus strand of ML806575.1, from coordinate 173,391 downwards.
GATTTGGTAAGTTAATGAGAAAACAATTTGCGCCTATTTATGGAATCGTTTAGGTATATGGACTATTTGTATCACTACTACCATGAATATCTTATCGTTTCCTTTACGAGGAACCATCACGATCCCAATGACAATGATAGGGGTAAAACCAAAATACCAAGTGCACTTGGAATTAATTTATTTGTTTTGAAAATAACATTCCTTTTTCAACCAACACATGTACACCATACCCATTATTTATTTGTTTGGAAAATAACAATTTTTAAAAGAAACGCTTTCCATTTTTTAATAAAATTCAAAACATTAAAGTAATTTATTAAATCTAATATTTATAAAAATCACTCTATTTTAATTTATAGTAACGAGTGGTCATAGTTTCTTCCACTCGATCGTGGGTTCTTGGCTTGTTCTAGTCCAATAATTAATGTTTTATAAAATTCAAAACACTAAAGTAATTCATTAAATTTTATATTTATAAAAATCACTCTATTTTGATTTATAGGAACGAGTGGTCATAGGTTCTTCCACTCGATCATGGGTTCTTGGTGTGTTCTAGTCCAATAATTAATGTACTTATAAAGATAAAATCTTCTTTTGGGGATTTGGTGGTAGCAATCATGCAAGATTCTTCCAACCAAATCATATTTTTATTTTCCACTAAGAAAGAGTAAATCTTACTTTAGTTCTGGCGGGGTAGTCATGCAAGATTCCCCAACCATTTGTCACATACCATAGGACACACAATAATGAATCTTGGAAATGCGGGTCAAACCATGCCAAAAGTTGGAGAAGTGCTCCAAGTTTCCAAGATGCCATTTTATTAATTATTACAAAGTGGATATTGGTCACGTCAACCCACTAAACCCGATTGGCTCCACTGTCGACCAATTAGACTTGAAGTACACTGTGGAGGTTAGTAACGTCAACCCACGGAAACCGACTGACACCACTGTCGGCCAGTAAGAGATGAAAGCATATCTATCTGAATTTTCAATCATTTTCTATATGAGTTGAAAACCTTTCTTCATAAGTATGTATGTCCCACATTTTTGTATATACTTTTCATGCAATGAATGGTTGGCCATTCATAATTTGAATAATGGTCTTCACTTTAATAGCCCATTGAAAATGATTAAGTATGAAGTGACAAAGCATCTCTCCTTCAGTTGGACCATGATCAAAGACATTCTGGATAGATCGTAAAAGAGATATGATTGATGCTAAAGTATGAATGATCCTTGGATCAATGGCTCCTTTATTTAGGCCAAAATCTTTCCACCAATCTGCCAACCAGAGTGGTGGTCTTCCAGCTGTAGCTGTGTTAATATTTCCAAATTTAATTAAGGTTAAAAAATCTTCTTGTTGAAAAGCATTCCACCACAGCTCCTTGTAGGATGTATAGTTATAATCACTGCCTGGGAAAAGGATTTCCGAGTTTCTTTCTGGCCAATGAAACAATAATCTTGGTCTATTTAAACAGAAATACTGTTGATTGTTTCCAAGATTGTCCCTGATGTCCCATATAAGATCAATATCATGAAAATTATTGGTCAGAGCTTCTTGTGCTTCAATTGCCTTTTGTGAAGTTCTGGCAATAATTGGAGCTAACACATTTGAAATTCTCCTAGATCTAATTTCTGGGACAAGATTTGAATAAGCAAACTGGGTTGTTTGGCTTAGTAGTTTGGTACTTATTATTTCCTAGTGAGGTCTCCACTCAGACTCATAAGTTTCCCAATTTAAAGTATCAGGAACATTTGTTAATATTTCAGCTCCATTCCTGAGTTGTACAAAGATTATCATACAAGAACTTTGCAAATGTTCTCTGCTTAAAAAATCTGGGATAGAATTTGAAGTACCTTTAGTATGCTCAACAGAAAAATCAAAATTGCTAAACAATGCTTGCCATCGAGAAAACTTAGCATCTCTTGGAGATTTGATGTCTTTATTTAATACTTTATTCATGGTAGCAACATCAGTTCTTAAAAGAAATTTCTTATAAATAAGAAAGATCTCAAACTTATGAATAGCATTTAGAGCTGCTTTTATTTCTTTATCCAAAGTTGAATGATTTCTTTCGGCTGCTTGCCAAAGACCTAAAGCAAATTGGATAATTTCTTCTTTTTTCTTATCGCCCTGATGTCTGATTTGTTTGAGGACAGCTCCCCATTATGTTACTGGCATATGTTTCAACTATTTTGGGAAGGTCATCATCAGAAATATGCAGTATAGGAAGATTTTTGGCCTTGGCTTTTATATTTTTGATTGCCTGGGAATGTGCTTTGGTCCAAGGACTGGGGTCTTTCTTTAATCTGTCATTTAATAATTTCCTATCTTGGGCACAACCTTTGTAAAAATGGCTAATATAATTTAAACTACCCAAGAATCTTTGCAACTGAACCTTTTCAGTTATTTTATCCGAAAATTTGTCAGCAAACTCTACAGCATGTGTCTGCAAAGTAAGCTCTCCATTTTTTATAGTATGGCCTAGATACTTGATCTCTATTTTGAATAATTCAAGCTTCTTTTTTTTAAATACTAGGCCTGCCTGCTTGATTATTTACATAAATTTCTTGAGATGTTTAAAATGTTGATCCACAGAGGATGAAAACACAAGTATGTCATCTATATATACAATAAGCCAATCAAAGTATGGTTTTAATGTATCATCCATGACCCTTTGGAATTTGGATGGTGCATTCTTTAGGCCAAATGGCATGACATTCCATTCATAATGTCCAGCTGGGACATTGAAGGTTGTTTTAAATTTATCTTCTTCTTTGATGGCCACTTGCCAAAATCCTGATTTTAAATCAAACTTTGAGAATATTTTTGCACCAGCAATCCTTGTAACCAGACTAGTCTTATTTGGGATAGGGTACATATCATCAGCCAAAACTTTATTTAAAGGCTTGTAATTTACTACCAGCCTGGGAATACCTCTTACTTGTTCACAATGTTTATTCACATAGAAACTATAACAATTCCAAGGACTAATAGATTATCTGATGAGGCCTTTATTAAGAAGACCTTTAACTTCCTCTGCACACAACCTCTGATATTCAGCATTCATAGGGATAGCTCTGCTCTTGCAAGGTTTTCCTTGGTAGTCTTCCTTGTATGGGAGAGAAACTTCATGTTTCTTTTGCTTCCAAAAAGCTATGGGATTTTCAGAGCATACTTGATCTATGAATTCTTTTTTCAACAAAAGAATTTTTTGTTGAATTTGACATTTGCTTATCTGCTCTTTTATCCTTATCCTATATTGTTGTCCTTTTAATTCTTTAATCTTGAGGATTTTATTTTTTATGGTTTGTACCATATTAGATATCCTTGGGACAGACACAAAAGGAAGTTTTGTAATAACTTTCTTATTTTTAGACGCAGAGAAAATGCTAATGAAATAACCAGGCCTGTTATTGGCTAGCATAGTGGATCCATGGGGTTCAACTGCTGCAAAGAATGGTGTCCCCAAGATACAAGCTATAGGAATGTCTGCTAGCAAAAATTTTAGGTGCAGGCAATACTGTTTGAAGCAGAGAGTAGCTTCAGGAATTTCAAAAGAGATTTCTGTTGGGATATTTCCAAGTCCAGCAACACTTGTTTGAGTCTTTTGCCAGAAGTTTACAGGAATAATATCTTTATTTAAAAGATTGAGTTCGGATCCTGTATCTAACAAAGTTTTCAAATGAAAAGGCATTCCTTGAATTTTTAAATCCATAAGGACACGAAACTTTTGATGAAAAATTGGAAATACTTGCTCTTCTTTTTGTTCTATCTTTTCCTCCTGTTTCTTGATAAACTTTTTAAGTTTACCTATTTCTTTCCCCAGATCTGAAATAGAGAGTGTCTGGACAGGACAACATATTGGCTTTGTTGATTATGGTTCCAAAACCATTTTAGAGCACTTTCTTGGTTTCAAAAGTCTTCTTTTAGTCCTCCATTCATAAAAGGAAATATACATATCCTTTTCATTCATATAGTTTTTCCATTCTTTTGATAAGCTCAGTTTTTCTTCATCTGAGCTATTTGATGCAAAGTTTTCTACATCTAGATGAGTAAATAAATCCCAATTTAACATTGCTTTCATCCATTCTATATTGACTCTTTGTTGTTACAGCCAACCATTAGAGAGAGGAATTTCTCGATTTCAGGTACAGATGGTCTTTTAAGATCAGATGGTATATATGTTTGACACCTTCGATTGATTTCTGTACAAGAGCTTGTTCTTATGACAAGAACGTGTGGCTCATGAGGAAAAGGGAAGTCGGAACACTGTGGGTAAGGAAAGGGTTCTTTTGGAGTGGAGCTTGTGGGTGGAAGATTTGTACGAGGATTATGATGACTATGTTCAAATTGTAATTGGTCTTCTTCTTTGAATGCAGAGAGAGTGGATAGTGTGACCAATTTACTGCAATCCAAGCATTGAACTGCAAAAGGAACATGACCAATGGAATTTGCTAAATAATGGAGTGAGGGATGTAAACAAAAGGATGAAGTGGATGATGAAGATGAGGCCAAAGAGTTATTGCGAGATAGAGATTTTTGTGGAAAAGAAATAACTACAAAAGATGTGGACTCTTTGATTTGGGCAGAAGTGATTGACCTTGGGATAGGAGCTTTTGGTGTGTCAATGGCCCAATCTATGGGAAAGGAAATATTTTCCCATCTTATTGTCTGATGTTCCATTTTTTTATTTAAGGGTCTGTTAGGACCAAAGTGCTAGACTGTGAAGTACGGCTAGGGGTATGTAGCATTGCAGGATATAAAGTATTAGTATGTCTGAAACATCCCCTAGTTTGTATGGATATGTTTGTTCTAGTTAAACACATATCGAACCCAGTGGTTCTAATTTGAAGTTTCAATATATCCTCAAGGTTATCATCAAAAGTATATACAGAGAAATTGGGGAAACAGTGAAAATAAACAGGACCATTGGAAAGAGGGGCTACAATTCCTCCTATCAAAGAATCAGTGAATTTGTTGTGTGTCATATCTCTGACTGTACAGAGATCATAGGCATCAATGCCTTTATGGACTAGAGGGCTAATTCCAACTCGGATACATCCAAAATGTAAGTATTTTGTTCCATGTTTTTTGGCTTCATTCTGGACTTCTTTGACATTTATCAAGGAAATAGTCTAGCTGACATCACTATTTTGTTGTATTCAGCTTACTGATTCTTTTATTATAACTCTAGAGACAGCCTTAAGATGAAACATGTTTAGGTATTTATAGACTTGGCTGGGAGATATGGCAGGCAACTTCCAGGCAGCTTGAGGTCGGGTTTCTACTTCTTCAATGCTAGTATAATTTAAACTATGCGATCTATTATTGGCAAACATAGATTCTAAACTACTAGTAGAATCATTTCCAGATGTACTTTAATCTTCAACATTTTGTAATTCTCTGAAAGAAATAGAAGAATCCATATGTTATAGGAGAGATAACTATAACTGCACAGAAAAGAAGGGCGTTTAATCTTAGTTCTCTGCTCCGGAGAGAGAAAATGTCAGATAGGCTCCTTGCTGACTGCTCAGGCAGAAACTAGTTACTCTGTCAGGAAGTCGTAGAAGTGGAAACCTTGTCTTTCAAAGGCCCGAGACTCCTGATACGGCTTCAGAGAGAGTTGCAAGAGTGGAAACCTTGTCTTTCAAAGGCCCAAGACTCTTGATACGGCTCTAGATTCTTTCTTTATTTAAACAAAACAATGTAACAGAGCGAGAGATCTGTTATCATACCCAGCACGAAAATGGTTTCATGTCTCTGATACCATTTGTAAACTCAGAGGCTTCCTCTAACGGAGAATGAAGCTTGAAGATGAATATGTCTCGTGCGTCTGTCTTTCTTCTGCTACTTGACCTTCTACATCTTGCTACTCTCTGCAATACCAATCCAGTTATCCTGGCGAACCCCAAGATGAACCTTATATGCTCCTAAAGAAAACTCCTAGTGAACCTTCAAACAGCCCAACACCATAAATTGCCCTTAGCAGCCCCTTGCCTAGTGGGTCTTACACAGGTTCTCCAAGATCTAAGAGAACCTCGGCATAGCTTTCCTCCAAAGCTTTATCTTTCACTTGAGAGAACCTCGACTACCATAATCCTTCAAGGCACACAGATTGCAATGGTAGGCAAATAGAAACGAGAATATTTAATAGATGCACAATAAGAGACAACACTCAGATTTCATAAACGCTTGCGGAAGTCTTTTATATTAAACATAGAGAGCCGAAGCTCTAAAGCCAGGGTATACAATATGAGCAAGATGCTCAGAGCAGAATGCTCTTACTCGCTCACACACTTACAGACTTGCAAAACACACTTGCACACAGAATGACTCAAAATCTCAGACAGAAGGGAGCTTTAGAAAGACTCAGACCACTTACAAACTGGCTTGCAGACTAGAAACTCCTCACGAAAAACTCTTTTCGAAAAAATCCTCATGACAACTTCTCCCCCAAGATGAGTTTTGCTTCTCCTTATATACAAATTTTTGAGAAGAGAATCATTTCTCGGACGAGACTTGGACAAGACTCTGACCCTACATGTCTGCCACAAAATCTTCTTTTTGGGATTTGGTGGTAGCAATCGTGCAAGATTCTTCCGACCAAATCATATTTTTATTTTCCACTAAGAAAAAGTAAATCTTACTTTAGTTCTAGCGGGGTAGTCATGCAAGATTCCCAACCATTTGTCACATACCATAGGACACGTAATAATGAATCTTGGAAATGTGGGTCAAACCATGCCAAAAGTTGGAGAAGTGCTCCAAGTTTCCAAGATGCCATTTTATTAATTATTACAAAGTGAATATTGGTCACGTCAACCCACTAAACCCGATTGGCTCCACTATCGGCCAATTAGACTCGAAGTACACTGTGGAGGTTATTAACATCAACCCATAGAAATCGACTGACACCATTGTCGGCCAATAAGACTTAAAAGCATCTTTGAGTCATCATTCCACTGGTTGATCATGAAAATGTTGAAATCGATATGGATCCCAATGTTGAGTGTAGATTTATCGGTACATGTGGGGATCTTCGTCGTGATCTTCATCTTGTTGTAAAACATATCTTGTTTTAATGACCCATGGATGCTTTTCTCTAATAAAAAGCATTTTATAATGACTTTCATAAATTTGTTCCAGATTATACACAGTGTTTGAAAAATTTATGTGATGGAATAAAAACATCCTGGTAGTGTCTATGACATATGGATGGATGGCACTGGGGTTTAAACCAAACTTTTTCCACCAATCTGTAAGCCATTCTGGTTCAGGAAAAGAAAAGAACTGATCAGGAAATTTAATCATACAATAATAATATATGTATCTGTCAGTCCATAAACAAACATGATCCCACATCGCCTTATACTGAAAATAATTTATCTGAAACAATCTCTGATGAGGATCTTGTTGAGGCCAAGATTGCATATCTCTCATTCTATTAATTTGGAAAAAATTCCATGCCGAAGTTTGGTTCCATCTCTGTGTTTGTTGGCAAAACCAGTTTCTGTTTGCAGATTTGATTCTGGTTAAATCACCTATTTCAACCAACTTCTGTCGAGCTGAAATAGTGGAGGCTTGATGCATATGTCCTATTACATGATGTGGTGGAATAACATGAATAGAAGTGTTTGAGGAAAATCTTGGGAGACTAAATTCAATCCCTTCGGACCATCTTAATTCCCAATGTGGTGCCCAATTTCTAGAATAGGTTTCCCAGTCTAAATTATCATCAATATGTTCTGTAGCTGGAGCATTCTTGTAATCATCCCAAGTATTGATGATAACCATGCTTTTTGGTTCTTTAGAGTAATAAGCAATATGGGCATGCGATTCTGAGATAAAGGCTAAGATTTTCTTCTTAGCTGGATGTCCTTCAATACTTGGCATAGTGATGAAATATCCAAGATTACCATTTGGAGTTTTAGTAGAACCATGAGGCTCTACTGCAGATAGGAAAGGTGTTCCCAAAATACAGTCTACTGGTAGTTCAGCCATCAAGAATTTCATTCCTAATGCATATTCATCAAACAACAGGATGCCTTTAGGAATTTCAAAATCAATATCAGTAGAAATATTCCCCATCCCTATAGCAGAGAAGTTGCTAGGAAACCAATATTTGTGGGGAATCAAGTTCTTATGGATAATATTCATGTCAGAACATGTATCCAATAATGCATTTAAACAAAAGATTTCGGAATTTATTTCTAGATTTATTTGAACATGGTACTTCTGAAATCTAATAGGCAAGATTTTCATAGCAGTCAGTCCTTGAAGTTGAGATGTGCCTGGATGCCTTGATTCCATGGGTACACCTTCTAGTGGTAGTGGCTGCAGATTTAACTAATCTTTGATATTTCTGATTTCTTGTCTTGCCCAAGAGTCTACTTTGTAACTTTCTTCAGACTCTTCTTCAATTTTTTTCAATTTATTTATTAAATCAACAACTTCTTTTTTCAAAAGGACTATTTCTTTGGCTAAATTAGCCACTGAAGTATGTTGTATCTTAGCTTCATTGTTATATTTGATAAAAGTCTTTGTGTTCCTATCAAAAGAAGCTTCTAGGAATAAGGGCTTACTCAAAGATTCAGGAGTTTTCTGCCTTTGTCCTATGTTTAGGGATTTCAAAAAGGTATCAAGAAGGGAATTTTTCATTTGTCCTTCTGGTAAAGCTTTGATATGTGCTAACATTTGTGCTTCTTGATCACCTATGCTGCTAAACATACAATTTTTTATTTTTTCTCTGAATTTGATATCTGGCTCAGATTCAGACTCAGAAATATCTTCAAAAGAATAGAAGTTGGGATTTTCACATGTGCAATCTTGATTTATCAAAACTTATTATTCTTCTGAGTTATATTCAAATTCATAAGTGATTTCAAAATCTGAACAACATCCCTGCTGCATCAGATGAACTTCTTCTCTTTTTGGAAAGGGATTATGCGGGCATTGGTTTGTTTGATGGTCATTTGCTCCGCACCTATTACAATGTATTCTTAGAGCTAATTGTTTATGTTGGGCTTCTTTAGCTTTTTGTTCAGAGTACTTCCCTTTCGCTGCTCTAGAATTTTTACTCTCTGGACAATTACTTGCAACATGTCCAGGTTTGCCACATATCCAACATTGGATTTGTTGTCTAGCCTAATGAGTATGAGTTTTTAATTTGATATCTTCAGGCTCATAATAATGAGTTCTTGGCTTATACTTGTACCTTTTCTTTTCTTTGTATTTTTCCAGCTTTTTCTTTTTTCTTTTCACGGGATTTGTAATGTACAAGCCATATTTTTCACAAATAGATTTTCTATCTGGTAGGTGAGAAAGCTTATTTATAGAGTTATGGACTTTCATATTTACACAAAGTCCTACCAGAGCTTTTGTGATGAGAGAATAAATTTCTCCCCGAGTATATACTTCATATGGAAGTTTAAAAACTTCCTGCATCTTTAAATACTCTACAAATTTGCTAGGGATGGTAGCCAAATATACTTGTTTCCATAAAAGATTTTGGCAATCTTTGACCTCAAATATTCTTTGTGTCCAATCCTTGTGAAATTCTTCATATTCTGACACCTTTCTACATTTCATATTCATAAGGATTAGCTCATGTTTGTCTGCCAACTCTTCCTCAGTTCCACACCAATGTTCTAAAATTAGAGTGGTTAGGGCTCCTATCATATTGCTGTGAGGAGTCCCATGTAAATGGTATACCACATCACCTTGTTCATCTCTTAAGATTTTTGCCTCCATCTTTGCAATCATAATGGGGGATGAAATGACTTCCCACCATTTGCTTAGTGTTCTAGTAAAACATTGTATTATGGATTTGTATGCTTCAACTTCAGTTTTTCCCTTCATACACATGACTTTGTATTAAACATACATCCTGTCAATCATTTGTCTAATCTATCCAACTGACAGACTGTCAATATTCCATTCTGGAAACCAGTCTTCTGCAAAGGTTTGGGTTTCAGGTAACTTTCCTTTTCCTAAGAGATCTAGTGTTGGAGGTCTATTTACATGGTGAGGTAGGTTCTCATAAGCAGGTCTTTGTATGGACACAAGAGAGAGATTATTTTTTGAAGAGGATTCTGGCTTATCTTTTTCAAGGGGAAAATGGTGAGGAAACTTTTTGTCCATTGTGGTTTCAGAAGGTATAAATACAGGGGGCACAATGGAGATTGGATGACTTGGAAGAATAAAGGGGTCAGGAATGGGTTTGTCAGGGATATGATCTTTTTGTTTAATCTCTAGCAGAGATTTACCCATTGTTGAAAAGGCTTCTCCTAATCCTTCCATCAATTCCTCATGATCTTTTTTGGACTCTTGAGATTTGTAAGATATTTCTTTCAAGGTTTTGTCCAATTTTTCTCCAACATTTGTAACTTTATCATTTATCTCATTGACTGACTGGACTATAGTGTTTGTGGAAACTTGTAGATCTTTGATTTGTCCACGTCTAGCATAGTCATTTGTTACAAATGTATGAGTTTCCATACTTCTCAATGTTGTATTAGTCCAATTTAGTTGTTCTGATAATGATTGGACTTTTTTGTCAACACCCATAGATTGGGTGGAATCGTCAGCAAGCAGTAAAGGTACTGCTCTGACCTATCTATTATTGTCTTCTAGGACAATACCTTTGAATGGGGGAAAAGTTGAATTTGATTCGACTGTTTGGCCTTCCAGACTTTTCCATTTATGTCTAGGAGGTGTCTCAGATCCTCCTTCCATCATTTGGACTTCAACATTCAAGAATAATTCCTTCCATTCATAGAAAGAAATCCATGTATTTTTATCAGAGATATACTTATGCCATTTTTGTGACAGTATTGCCTTTTCTTCATCTGATGTGGCTATGTTGAAGTCAAAAGTCTCTGGATTTGTAAACAAATCCCAATTTAGCATTTTCTTGATCCAGACTTCTTCGATGCTTCCTTTGGGACATCCTTTCATGACTGAATGAAATTTATGAATTTCATCCACTGAGGGTCTTTGCATAGATTCAGGTAGTGGGTTACTAAATCTACATTCAAGAATAACTTGGTCGCATTGCTCAATGTAACCTAACCCATATTTAGGTGTCCCTGGAGGTCTCATACCTTTATAAATATCTTGTAGTCTAGGATCTAAAGTCTCAATTGTTGGCATATAATGAATCATTAAACAGTGTTGAGACTTAGAAGTAGAAACAGAGCTTTCAACAGTATTATTTATAGAACGGAAACAAACTGAAGAAATCATGTGTTATTGGAGAGATAACTATAACTGCACAGAAAAGCAGGGCATTTAATCTTAGTTCTCTGCTTCGGAGAGAGAAAATGTCAGATAGGCTCCTGGCCGACTGCTCAGGCAGAAACTAGTTACTCTATCAGGAAGTCATAGAAGTGGAAACCTTGTCTTTCAAAGGCTCGAGACTTCTGATACGACTTCAGAGAGAGTCGCAAGAGTGGAAACCTTATCTTTCAAAGGCCCGAGACTCTTGATACGGCTCTAGATGCTTTCTTTATTTAAACAAAACAACTTAACAAAGCGAGAGATCTGTTATCGGGTAACTCAAAAATGTTTGTTTGTAGTTTGTTTACTATTTTAGTTGGAATATCATTCATATTTTATTCATATTAATATTTTGTTTGATTTTTTTATTATTGATAAATAAATTTGGTTGTGGAGATGACTCAGAGTAGTGGGTTGATGCTTGTGTAAATATCATCTCACTTAAGCTTTAGAAAAGTTAATTAAAACAATATTTAAGAACCAACTTTAAACAATTAAAAAAAGCTTAAGTTTATATAAAGCAACTTTTAAATAATATTTTTTTATTAATTACTCATTGTAGATTCACAAATTAATTATCAGGTGTGCTTGAGTTAATTCCTAATCATGCCACTTAGATGACTCACAAGTTCAACTTCATTAATCAATATGCATAGGTTTATGAATTCATCACCACATGTTCACCATTTACCGATAAAGTTTGTAATAATTCATAACAAATTCTTCACAAGGGTGAAAATGAATTAGTTGTTTAAGAAAATGGCAAGTCTTTGCAAGAATTGAACCGCAACATGAGAGAATTGATTGATTTGCCCTCAAAATTGAATCCTGTAGCTAGGAATTTTTTATTCTTTCTCTTGTAGTTCATGGACTACCTTCCATAGGAATTGAACTGCAACATGAGAGAATTAGTTGATCTTCCCTCAAAATTGAATCCTTTATCCAGGAATTTGTTCCACTTTCTCTTGCAGTTCATGGATCACCTTTCATCTTCTCTTTGGCAGGAATATCTACCACCACCACCAATAGCAGTGGCAATTATAACAATAGCAACAATAGACGGGTAAAATTTGTGTACTTATCCATCGATCCTTTTAATAATATTCAATGAAAATTAAGGTGTTGTGTTTTAAAGAAAAACAGACTAAACTCAACAATCAAATAAAACCGAGATTGAATAGCAAAATAGTCAAGGCATGAACACAAATTGTTTATAAATATTGGCAACCTTAACGATAGGGTTGACCTTAGAAATGGCCTCACGACATGCATCCTTGAAATTGAAGAAGCATTTGTCTTTGTCAGAATTCTTCACAGACACTTGAAACCAGGTAGACTGATTTGTTTCCTACAGGAGTAACACTGGTTAGGGGTATCAATAGGGGGATACAGAGAAGAAAAATATTCCCCTGTAGTTGCTAGTTGGATTGGTGAGGTCTCCACTACGGATACAACTACAGAAATTTGTGCAAAGCCCCTTTTCTCAATATAGGTATGAAAAAATCATAGTTACCTTTTGTTGCATTGCTATTTATAGCAACTAGTATTTATCAAGTATGCTTTGAACCTGAACCTACTGGCTACTAACTTCAACCTTATGGTCTTTGGTTTTCTCTTTTGAACCTGAACTTATCCGATACTAACTTTAACCTTATGGTCTCTAGTTTGCTCAAGACAAACACAAGATTTGTTGAGATCTCTACTAGTAGTGGTGGAAGGGTAGGACGAGCAGCACCGACACCAGCTCAGGGATGAAGTAGTGCAGCTTTGGCATTGGATTTAACTAGTAGGTAAACTCTTGAATTGGATTTAACTAGTACGTAGACTCTATATAGATCTAATTCCAGAATGAATGTTCATGAAAATTGCCACTCACGGATGAACTAGTGCATCTTTGGCATTGGATTTAACTACCAGGCAAACTCTATATAGATTTGATTCTAGAATGAATGTTCATGCAAATTTCCACATGTGTGCATGCAATCTTCCCTCTAGGAATGTTCATGTAAACTTATGCATGTTTGCATGATAGTGTCACTCGATGCAATGGATACCTGGACTGCAGAGAGGCATCGATTGACTGTAGAGAGACCTAATACCTCGACTGCAAAGTGGCGAGAGACCTAATACCGCGACTACGGAGTGGAGAGAGACCTAGAGACCTGGTACCTTGATTGTAGAGTGGAATAATATAACTTTGACATCCAACCGATAACTATATTACCTTCTTGGGTGGGTACTAATAAGACCTCAAATCATCAACATCATATTAAAACTTAGGGTTAAAACATCTGTTAAAAAAATGAAATGCTAATCCAAGCATCTTAAAACTTGGTTTCAAACTTCTGCTAGAGTAATAAACCTTGGGTTGGATTTGTGTGCAGGAACTAATGCAAACTAGGAAACTGATTTGTATAGTCTAGAGTCCATGTTACGCCTTAAGGTAGTGACTAGTAAAATAATATCATAATAGGTTCAAGGCTAATTTACACTGAAAGTATAAGTAAAATTAATAAATATTGGAGATTTGTAAGAGGATACTAGGTGCGATGTTTTCTTTGGTCTTGAACTTGGGAAAAATCTCATCTTCAATGGTAATGTTCGTAGCTTGCAAAGCAAGCATTTGTAGTAGTGTATAACTAATGCAATGGGTGCATGGTGCTATAGATAGTAACTGGAGGAAGAAGCATCCATGTTCAAACTTTTCCATCAAAGTTAAACTAACATATGTAATGAATGATGAAGGGTTTATGGAATGATTGATGGAGTGTTTTGTTTTGTTAACACATGGAATGTGAGATGGAGGGTAGCAACGAATCCCTTGGATGTAACAAGAAGTTCGTTTATGTGAATTCCAAGGTGTTGGTCCTAAAATCTACACCTGACTACTAAAGGGAAGAGCTAGGCCACCTCAAGTTTTGGAATGGTTGGTTTTTTGATAAGTTCAGTTTGTTGGTCAGTTGGAGGGTTGGTTTTACCAAGACAAAAACATGGTTGGGTTGGAAAGATGATATGGTTGTAGGTCCTCCTTGGCTGGTGGCACACAAATGACAGGCAAGTGAGAAAATAGAGGGATAAACAAAGGAAGAGGAACAAAGAACTCAATGAATTACTTGTTGCAAGAAGTATAAGTCTCAAAATAATATTTCAAGGCATAAACAAATATCCAAACACAATTACTCCCACAGGTTGCAATGAAACACATATGTACTAAAGCATAATTATACATTCTAGAGATCGATGAATTAAAATCCCATCCCATAATTATACGCTCCAACAAATTCGTCATACGAATAACAATGGTGTCATGCACAATGTCCAATCTGAAAGGTGGCACCAAATACACAACACTGATAGCAACATATTCAGGAAAAAACCATGGACCAATTACCTAGGCAAGTCTAGTGGAACTTGTCAAGGATCATTTTTGTAGATCTATGCTCAGATCAAGCTGACAAAGAGCCACACATCAACATCATATATCATCTAAAAGGAAAACTCATGGAGGAATTAAAAAGCATGTGCTCCTAGTTTCATCCTTTGAAATCACTCTACAAGACTCCTTTGAATAACAAGGGCTCGATCATATAGGTAATCTTGTGGGCGCACAATTACCTCTTTGTTGGCCAATCTCCCAAGAAACATCGATCCTTTCCATCAACTTCACCCTGACTGGTTCTCACTGGCTGCTCAAATTCGATCTGATTCTGCTACCAGAACTATGAATCATCAGGCCACTACAAGCTATATGCAGATTCGCATATGCGTCACACTACAAATAGATGGAAAAGCAATCTAATTCACATACTCAAATTATCAGATTATCTAGTCTACTCTCCTACGTTAACCTCTTTTAGTTGCACTGGACCCTCCCTTGAGGGAGTCAAGCCCAATCCAACTCTAATACCATATTAGGAAATGGGAGAGGGAGAGTAGACAATAATTCTTACACACCAAAATTGTGCATGAGCACTCTATTAAACTATGGAATAGAGTACATATTAATACACAAGTCTTTGTCTCAAGATAGACAACTACCTTGATCCACCAGTTGAGGAAATATCTCAACCTTACACCAAACTAGGAAGATAACTATTTAAAGAGAATCTCTCAAAGAAACTAGGCCTCAACAACCTCCCAAAAGCTAGGAACAAACTCCTTCTTGTAGAAACTAGAACTCTACCTAATAATGACCAATAAACTCAATAATTAAATATGATCACACCAAAAACAAGTGAGAGTTACATATCCCCAACATAACACTGTGGTACCGACTTCTAAGCAACCATAAATTGGGTGCATGCCAGTAGAGAGTTCCTTCTTGGCCAGTGGAGTGAAACATAACTACGATAGAATGTATTTTTTTTACTGTTGTATGAAAGCTCGAATGTGGAAATATTAACGCAGCTAGGGGAAGCACCGAACATACAGTTCTTAACAGGGAAGCAAGCTGGGAAAGAAATAGAAAAAAGCAAGGCGTGGAATAGAAACCAATAAAACACCACTTAGTTCCAAACGAAGGCAATGTTACCTTGGAAAAAACATCATCTTATAATTTTCTACCAAATAAAAAACACCATCTTATAATTTTCTACCAAATAAGGGATTTGGTAAGTTAATGAGAAAACAATTTGAGCCTATTTGTGGAATCTTTTAGGTATATGGACGATTAGTATCACTATTACCATGAATATCTTATCGTTTTCTTTACGAGGAACCGTCACGATCCCAATGACAATGATATGTGTAAAACCAAAATACCAAGTGCACATGGCATTAATTTATTTGTTTCGAAAATAACATTCCTTTTTCAACCAACACATGTACACCATACCCATTATTTATTTGTTTGGAAAATAACAATTTTTACACCATACCCATTATTTATTTGTTTGGAAAATAACAATTTTTAAAAGAAACACTTTCCAATTTTTTTATAAAATTCAAAACATTAAAGTAATTTATTAAATTTAATATTTATAAAAATCACTCTACTTTAATTTATAGTAACGAGTGGCCATAGTTTCTTCCACTCGATCGTGGGTTCTTGGCTTGTTCTAGTCCAATAATTAATGTTTTATAAAATTCAAAA
>ML806575.1:125855-156760 GCA_009831015.1 Picea engelmannii | reverse complement strand
GTAGGTTCAGGAATTCATCACCACATGTTCACCATTTACAGATAAAGTTTGTAACAATTCATAACAAATTCTTTACAAGGGTGAAAATGAATTAGTTGTTTAGGAAAATGGTAAGCCTTTGCAAGAATTGAACCACAACATAAGAGAATTGGTTGATATGCCCTCAAAATTGAATCATGTAGCTAGGAATTTTTTCTTCTTTCTCTTGTAGTTCATGGACTCCCTTCCATAGGAATTCAACCACAACATGAGAGAATTAGTTGATCTTCCCTCAAAATTGAATCCTTTATCTAGGAATTTGTTCCACTTTCTCTTGCAGTTCATGGATCATCTTTCATCTTCTCTTCACTAGGAATATCTACCACCACCACCACCAATAGTAGTGGAAATAATAACAATAACAACAATAGATGGGTAGAATTTGTGTACCTCTCCATCAATCCTTTTAATAATATTCAATGAAAATTAAGGTGTTGTGTTTTAAAGAAAAAACTAAACTCAACAATCAAAGAAAACCTAGATTGAATAGAAAAATAGTCAAGGCATGAAAAAAAAGTGTTTATAAATATTGGCATCCTTAACGACAGGGTTGGCCTTAGAAATGCCCTCACGACATGCATCCTTGAAATCGAAGAAGCAATTATCTTTGTCAGCATTCTTCACAGACACTTGAATCCAGGTAGACTGATTTGTTTCTTGCGGTAGTAACACCGGTTAGGGGTATCGATAGGGGGCTACAGAGAAGAAAAAGATTCCCCTGTAGTTGTTGCTTGGATTGGCAAGGTCTCCACTACGGATACAACTGGAGAAATCCATGCAAAGCCCCTTCTCTCAATACATGTATGAAAACATCATAGTTACCTTTTGTTGCATTGATATTTATAGCGACTAGTATTTATCAGGTATGCTTTGAACCTGAACCTACTGACTATTAACTTCAACCTTATGGTATTTGGTTTTCTCTTTTGAACCTGAACTTATCTGATACTAACTTTAACCTTATGGCTTCTAGTTTTCTCAAGACAAACAAAAGATTTGTTGAGATCTCTACTAGTAGTGGTGGAAGAGTAGGATGAGTAGCACCGACACTAGCTCAGGGATGAAGTAGTGCATTTTTGGCATTGGATTTAACTAGTAGGTAAACTCTTGAATTGGATTTAACTAGTAGGTAGACTCTATATAGATTTGATTCTAGAATGAATTTTCATGTAAATTGCCACTCACGGATGAACTAGTGCAGCTTTGGCATTGGATTTAACTAGCAGGTAAACTCTATATAGATTTGATTCTAGAATGAATGTTCATGCAAATTTCCGTAAGTTTGCATGTAAGCTTCCCTCTAGGAATGTTCATGTAAATTGCCACATGTTTTCATGATAGTGTCCCTCGATGCAATGGATACCTGGACTGCAGAGAGACCTAATACCTCGGCTGCAAAGTGGTGAGAGACCTAGAGACTTGGTACCTTGATTGTAGAGTGGAATAATATAACTTTGACATCCAACCGATAACTATATTACCTTCTTGGGTGGATACTAATAAAACCTCAAATCATCAACATCATCTTAAAACTTAGGGTTAAAACATCTGTTGAAAAATTGAAATGCTAATCCAAGCATCTTAAAACTTTGTTTCAAACTTCTGCTAGACTAATAAACCTTTGCTTTGATTTGTGTGCAGGAACTAATGCAAACTGGGAAACTGATTTGTATAGTCTAGAGTCCATGTTGCGCCTTAAGGTAGGGACTAGTAAAATAATATCATAATAGGTTCAAGGCTAATTTACACTGAAAGTATAAGTAAAATTGATAAACATTGGAGATTTGTAAGAGGATACTAGGTGTGATGCCTTCTTTGGTCTTGAACTTGTGAAAAATCTCATCTTCAATGGTAATGTTTGTAGATTTCAAAGCAAGTAGTTGTAGTAGTGTAGAAATAATGCAATGGGTGCATGGTGTTATAGATAGTAAGTGGAGGAAGAAGCATCCATGTTCAAAATTTTCCATCAAAGATAATCTAACAGATGGAATGATTGATGGATGGTTTATGGAATGATTGATGGAGGGTTTTGATTTTTTAACACATGGAATGTGAGATGGAGGGTAGCAACAAATTCCTTGGATGTAACAACAAGTTCATTTATGTGAATTCCAAGGTGTTGATCCTAAATCCTACACATGATTGCTAAAGGGTAGAGCTAGGCCACCTCAAGTTTTGGAATGGTTGGTTTTTTGATAAGTTTAGTTTGTTGGTCAGTTGGAGGGTTGGTTTTACCAAGACAAAAACATGGTTGGGTTGGCAAGATGATATAGTTGTAGGTCCTCCTTGGTTGGTGGAACACAAATGACAGGCACATGAGAAAATAGAGGGATAAACAAAGGAAGAGCAACAAGCAACTCAATGAATTACTTGTTGCAAGAAGTCTAAGTCTCAAAATAATATTTCAAGACATAAACAAATATCCAAACACAATTACTCCCACAGGTTGCAACAAAACAAATCTTTACTAAAGCATTAGTTGTTTTACATGTTGCATATCAATAAAAGATGAGTTACACAATAGTTGAAAGGAAAATGAAATGTACTTTGCACACATCAATAATTGCATCCAAGATAAGAGAAAGAACAGATTTGTATTTGAACATAAAGGACATTGTCATCAAGAGCATATTCACAAGGTAGAGAGATTAATCCAATCATAGAATAGGTTCAACCAGTTGATATATTGATTTCCTTCCCAAAAAAATGAACCCACAATTCATTCAAAAACTGCATAGTTATCAAAGTTGTAGAGGCTCTCTTCGATTTGAAACTAAGGCTTAACTCTACACTATCAGTTGAAGAACAATTTATTGACTTAAGTAAATATTGTTGGAGTATAGTAATGCATACTTCAAACTTGACTTAACAAAAATGAAGTGGTTCATATCAAACACAAATGACCACTTGTTATGCCTTAATTTAAAAGGTCTTGAACTTAAAAAACTAAAACTACTACTAATGACAAAAATAAATTGATGCATATGCTGAAGTGCACTGAGCTTTGACAAAACCGACTAGGACTGATAGAACTAGGTTATGAATCAAGAACTTGTATCCATGCAGATTGTTGCAGGTCAACTGGGAGATAAATGGATAGAAACAAATCTTCTTTAGATACCTCTTCATAGTAGCGTTTTTCCTCAAATTATATCCTTCAGAAAGCAACAAGTCTTCGGGTGTTTCTTCTAGAGTCTTTGATACTTCTTCTGCAATATGGAGTACATTTTTTCTAATTAATAGTTGTGGTTTTGCAAGGTCTGGACTTGAAGCTTAAGTTCTTGCATGTGTTGGTTTTTATCGACCCTCTTTGTTTTGACCTCAACCTGCATTTTATTCTCGCCTTTCTCTATGATAGAATTGTTTTGGTCAACCAGTGTTTTTCTCCTTCTTCTCATATTATATTTGTGTATTACCTAGAGTTCCTTTAATGGAGACCTGTACTCCTCAAGTATCAGTTTTAACCTTTGGTTTAATGTTTTGTGAACTATGGTAAGGATCCCCTACATGTGGTGAAGTTTCAATAGAGTCTTTCTCCAGATTAGGTCCATAATCATGTGTTCCCTGTTGTTGACTGGAGTCTGTAGAGTACTCTTTTTTCATAGTTAAAAATGGTGTTTATGTATTCTTACCCTCATTAGTCTTTGATTTCTCCTTTTTCACTGTCATTCCCTTCAAAACATTGACTACCATTTCTTCCATGCTGGAAAATTCAAGACTTTCATCATATTTGATCACAATTGGTTGGGGGTCTTTTAATGATGGCTTAAAAATATCCTCGGAGTTCAGTCTCAATTGATTTTTAATTCTATTTTCCCTATTTGGCTTGCTTGGTGCTTCAATGTTTTGTTCACCCTTTATCTTTCTTTCTTGTTTGGCTGTAGGGGATGTTTTAGGTAAGGATTCTGTAGGAACAACCTTTCCCTTAACCACTTCATTGTTGCATGATCTAGATCTAAGCTTCCCCCTCGTTCTATCCATAGGTTTTTTAGGTTTTTGCTCGATGGGGGTTCCCTGCTTTTCCTCTGAATGGATAGATGACAGAGACCTCTGTGGTGTTTCCAGTGTAGGTGGGTGCATGTGGGAAGCTTTGCCACTTTTTCTTTCCTTTCCCTTAACCATAGAAGACCATAGTTTCATGCTAGTGGATTCCTCCTTCATGGAGGTCTTTGGCTTGTTTGATTTCAAGGGCGTGTTCCTTGTTTTGGGGCCTTTCCCCTTATTTTTTGTGAGTTGGACGGGATTCATCAAGCTCCCATGATTTGGAGAAACCCCGACCTATGTCTTATATTTACTTGCATCACCTTCATTCAACGAATCGGGCACTTGTTCCTGCTCTTTCAATCCCACATATTTCAAGAAATAACCCCAAGGCATTTCAAGTTCCACTAATGTGAAAGACACCAACAATTTGATTAAGACTTGATGGTACAGGCTCCTGTGAGCAGATTCAGGGTGGATTTGAACCCTCCTAGCCATTTTGGTTAGGATTTTAAGCAAGTAATAGGGTAAATTTAGCTCTTTACCTCCAATTAGATGCATAAGGAAACGAAGGTGTTAAAAGTGTAATATGTTGAATCAAACCTCACATGTTATATACCTCTGCACTGTTGCTAGGAATTCCTTCCATTATTCCTTTATCCATGACACATGGATTCCTTGGCTCTGGTCAGGGTCTTAGTGCTCGAGAACCAAGAATTTATTGTAGATATCTGGAGGCAGCTTTCCTTTCTTAAACCACCTTTTCCCCACAGACAAGGAGAGCATGAGATGCTCCAATGAAGTGTTTTGTAATATGAATCCAAGTATCCCCAAGCTGGGTCTGGAAGCCATCGAACGTCTGTGCGAATAACATAGCCAAGCCTGTGTGGTGTCCTTCAAATGTGAACAAGAAGTCGTACCATTCCGCCTTTATGAAAATTTCCTTGATTTCAGGTATGGCCTCGAATAGCTCAAGATCTTGGGGCTCGGTCCTATTCAACTACCATCGCTCTCAGGGAGGAAACATGGTGTACATAGTAGTTTTGTTGTCGATGATGCAGTGAATGTGAATCTCCTCATATTGAAACCGATACTTGCATGTTGTTAACCCTCCGTTCAAGTTGTAGTAGCCATGATTGAACAATACAATTCTCATGACCATGACTGATGTTTTATAATGACGAAACTGCATGTAAATTAGTGTGGAGGATCTTGTTTATGGTCGTGCATGTATGCAAGAGCCATTCAAATGGTTTAAACATTTAAAATAACACATTAAATTATTAAATAATTTAAAAATTAGCGTGCCAACCACATTTACAAGAATAACTTGGTTCTTGCAATCAACCATGTTATGCATATAAAACATTGTTACACTTGTTATGATCTCAAACATTGGTAAGCATGATGACAAATACTTCAGACCCAAACCATAACATGTAATTACCCTTCAAGAAAACAAAATATGGTGCAAAAAATTAGTCAAGAGAGGTAATGATAAAAAATTGAATCATTTAGTAATGGGGGACCAACTTAACCAACAAAAAAGGTATGATTTTTGATGGAGGTATAGGGTGATGAGAAAGGAGGGGCAAGGGTGCAGACTTTGGTCTCAACATTGGCTCCAACTAGGGACAACACCCCTCTATGGGGTGTTAAGTATAGCATATCAGGTGCCTTGGAATTCAATAACTTTCTCTCACTTCCCTTAACTTACCTTTGTTTCTATCTGTCAACCATGTATATCTGAAATTCAAAACTGTAGCTACACCCTAGTTCCTTTGTTGGGCTATGGAGTCCTATTCACACACAAACTAACTAATCAAATTCAAATGAAAAAGAACAACAACTATGGTATAAGAGGGACCTTCCCTCAGTCTTTTCAAGAAAAATAGTGTTTTAGGAAGTGCCCATTTATTGGGCCTCCAAAGATCTCAATATCATATAGATTGTGAAAAAAAATGTATTATTGTCCAAAACCTTAACCACCTTAAAAGGACCAAACCAAAGGTTATAGAACTTACCATGCTTAGGATTTTCTTCCCTTCTGGCATCCCAACTCAAGACCAGGTCTCCTTCTTGGAAGATCTCCTTCTTGGTTTTCTTGTCAAAAGTTGAATTGAACTTGCTTTGGTATGCCTCAGTTATCTGATTCAGTGCTTCTCTCTTTTGTTGAACATCTATAATTTGAAAGATTCTTCTCTAGATGTCATTTGGCTCCTCAATTTCTTCCTGTAATAATTTTAGGATTGGTAGACCGATTTGAGTAGGAAAGACATCATCTATCCCATAGAATAGATGAAATGGTGACGTTCCCAAAGATCTCTTGGTGTTGATCCTGTCATCCCACAAGTAATACTTAACTTTAGAGTCCCAATATTTCTTGTTTTCAGTCAACAATTTCTTGATGATCCTTATGAGATTCTTGTTTGATGACTCGGCCAACCCATTTCCCTGAGGGTAGTAGGGCATGGAATGTGTTAAGGCAATGTTATGGATACCACATAAGTCAATCATGGACTTGGACTTGAATGCATGGGAATTATCTGTCATTAACTTTCTAGGGCAGTTGAACCTGGAAAATATATTTATCTCTAAGAAATTCATAATCACCTTGTCAGTATCATTCCTAGTGGGCACAACCTCGACCCATTTGGTAAATTAGTCAGTGGCAGTGAGAATCCACTTGTGTTTCCCACTGGAGGGTGGATTTATGTTACCTATGAAATCTAATCCCATTATTGAAAGGGAACACTAGTAGTGATAGGATTTAGGGGTGGTGAGAGTAATTTATGTTTTCCTACAAACTTCTGACATTCATTTCATGCCCTTACTGTGGTAAATAAATTAGAGAAAAGGGTGGGCCAGTAGTACCCTACCCTTAGGATCTTGAGGGTTGTGGCTTTCCAATGCTCGTGTCCTCCACAAAATCCTATGTGCATATCTATTGTGACTTTTTTATATTCACATTCATCGAGACATTTTAATAGGATGCCAGAAGGATCCCTCCAATACAAGTTATGATTTAAAATCCAAAATTTTACAGATTTTAATTTGAGAGACTTGGCCCTTGTCCTTTTCAAACCTGGTGGGTAGTCTAGATGCTACAGAAAGTAAATGATATCTCTGTACCAAGGTGAGGAAGAGTAGTTTTCAAATACTTGCATGCCATCCTTTCCAAACTGTGGCATGGGTGCATCTGATTAGGTGAAGGTCTGTTGTAATTCCAACACCTTGCAGTTTGACTATGATAACAACTTGGCAAGTCCTTGTCCCTTAATCATCCTGGTGGGTTTTATGTGCAGGTCATACTCCAATAATTTGACAATCCATTTCCCTCTCTTCCCTTTATTGTCTGGTTGGACCAGAATCTCTTTGACACTACTACTAGGAACATAGGTTGTTATGCTAGACTGTAACACATACACCCTGAAGGCCTTCAAATATTTGACCAATGCATAAGATTGTTTTTCTAATATGTCATACTTCAACTCAACATCTCGAAGAGATTTGCTGAAAAAGGCTATGGGTTGTTCATTCCCTTCTTCATTTTTTTGCATCAATATTGTGGCAATGGTTTCCTCAGAAGTGAAAGAGAAGATAAAGAAATCTTTGGAATAGTTAGGGCTAACCAATACAGGGGCTGCAACTAAAAATTGCTTGATCCTTTGGAATGTTGAAATTTCCTCTAGTGACCACTTAGTAACAACATCTTTCTTCAGCATGTTAGTGATGGGGCTTATGATTTCAACAAATGTTGCCAAAAAGAGCCTTAAGAAGTTGTTCATCCTATAAAATATTGAATATACTTCTTATTTCTAGGGATTTCGATTTCCTGAATGACACCAACTCTCTTTGGGTCTATTTTTATTCCTCCTGCTGATATGATGTGGCCTAGGAGCTTACCTTCCGTCATGGAAAAGTGGGACTTCCAGGGATTCAAAGAGATCCCATACCTTATGCAATTTTGGAAAATATGCTCAAGGTGTTGTAAATGTTCATCATCATATTTGAACAAAATGGTGATGTCATCCAAATATATAACCATGAATTTGTATTTTTCCCCCACAAAGACTATGTCCATGGCCCTCTGAAAGGTGGCCCATGCGTTCATCAATCCATAGGGAATTTTTCCGTACATGAATGTCCCCTATGGGGTGGTGAATGTTGTTTTTTCTTTGTCTTCTTCACACACTGCTATCTATTTATAACTAGATTATCGATCCAACAAGGAAATCATGTGGGCACCTACTACCCTTTGCAAAATATGGTCCATCTTGGGAAGGGGGTAGTTGTCCTTTAGAGAACACTTGTTGAGATTTTGGAAATCAACACACAAGTGTATTTCCCCACTCTTTTTCCTGACAGGTACCAAGTTGGCCACCCAACCCGAGTACCTCAAGGGCACAATAATTCTGGCATCAAGCATTTGTTTCATCACTTTTTTTTCAATAATGGACATCGGAATTGGATTAAATTGTCTATTCTTATGTCTAAATGGTTTAGAACCAGCCTTCAGAGGGATCTTCTGCTGGATTAAGCCAGTGTCAAATGTCTTCAAATCCTCATATGACCATGCAAAAACATCAAAAAAAAAATTCATGAGGATGGCATACATGTCTTTTTGTTCTGTAGCTAGTGCCTTGGAAAATTTAACTATTTTGGGATTTTCAACAGTCTCGATATTGCAGTCCATTACCTATTCATATTGATTTTTGATGGCAGCTTCTCTAGAGACATCATTACTGTTAAAAAACCTTTCCATTGGCACTAGACCCCTGGGGATGTGGTTTATTTTAAGTTCCACAATGTCGTGGCCTGTCACTTTGTTCAACAGATGAGATGTTTGATGATTTTCTAATTCATCCTCTTCACCCTCTTGATCTATTGAGATAATGGAGAATTCTTCAATGGTCTGTAGAAACCTTTGTAGCTCCAAATCATCACTAAAAACTTGACAATGCTTTATATTTTCTGAGATTATTGTCCCGTGTCTGACTCCCACTTGATACTTAATATTTGGACCAATGGGAGGTCTGAAGGTACTGGCATCCAAGGCCAAAAAATCTTCCTTCTGATTTACCTCTCTAGAAATGAAGGATATGTTAAATAATAGAAAGAAATTGTCAACTAGGTCCCATACCTCATTCATGTATTGCTTGAGCCTTTGTTGTTTAGCTTGATAGATTTTTTTGACTTGATTGATAATTAACTCAGAATCACCAAAAACTGCCAAACTTTCAATGGCTATGTCTTTGGCATCCCTCAATCCCAGCACTAGAGCTTCATACTCAGCTATATTGTTAGTAGTCTCAAATTCCATCTTGTAAGAGACTATTATGACCTCTTGTGAAGGGGAAATGAGGAGTATACTAGCCCCAGAACCTTCCTGTGATGAAGATCCATCGAAATACATCTTCCATACTTTGTTCTGTTGATATTTCAATGACTGATTTCTACATTTGTTGATTGATATTTCTCATTCATCATCATTTAGATGGAAAAAACATGACCCGATCGCATCCTCAACAACATAAACTGGATGGTTGCTTGGATTCTGATGGTCATTGACAATTTATTCCAATATGACCTCCTTGTATAGCCTCCTATGTTCTCCTCCAAAAATAGGGATGGTAGCATATGTGAGGTCCATTTGTAATTATCATCCAACCTTCTTGGCCCATGTCCTAGACAATAGCAAACAAAACTTTGGGGGAATGTCATCCACAACAATGTCCATCACTACACTTTTCATGGGTAACTGTACCAAATAAACCACTAGATATTTTATCAATCCCAGAAATTTGAATTTTTTAGATTCAAAGGAGTAAAGGTCTTAGTAGGGCTTGGTGATCTCCAGACCTAGTCCCTCCATTACAACCTTAGGCATGACATTATGTGAGGCACCTGAGTCCATGAGACAATTATGTAGGATCTTGTCATGGACATTTAACGATATGTATAATGGTGGAGAGGAATTATATCCATCCTCAATGAGTGGACCCAGAGTAATGGTAGGGTTTTCATCTTGCAGACTGATTACATCAGAAGTTACAACAGAAGTAGGTGGTTGTAGAACCTTCATAATAGATTTTTTGAATGGTTCATTTTTCAGCAATTCTGACAAAGGCACAGATAATTTTATTTTTCTCAACTCATGCTCTAGGCTGAAAGAGGCTTATGGTTTGTAAACTTCCTTTACTTCAGGGACAAATAGTTTAGATGGGGGAGGCTGGTGATATTTAGTCAATGTACCCTTTTTTGGATTTTGCTTGGGAGGAACTTCTGGTTTTTTGTTCTGATCGGAGGTGGTGGTTTTGGGAGCCCCTATTCTAGGCCTCAAATCATACTTCTTTTGGCGTTGAATAACTCCCTCTTCCCCTACCTCAATACCAAAATTATTTGACAATTGTGCTACCTCATAATCTTGTTGTGTTAAGTGACTGGTATAAAAATCATTTTCATTGAATATTACATCAACATCATCCACAACATCACTTTCTACAACCATTTCCTCAATTTGATTGTTTTGGAAAGGGGGTACCACTCTTTGATCATCAACATTCCTCCTTTCTCTCTACATTATTTGAGGGACATCATCCGGCCTCCTAAATTGGTTTGGATCTCTATTCTGGACCCCTTGAAAAGAACTGTTTGGTTGCTTAGATTCCCATTTCATCTTAGCTATTTCAAATGTCAAATCATTTAATGTTTTTTTCATCTCATCAAGTTTAGGATCAGATGTGGTTGGGTTAGAGGAGGCAAGGGAATCGTCCCTTTGTTTATTCTTATCTTTATCAGATCTAGTCTATAACCTATCTGATGCTATGATGTTGGACTCAACCTCAATGGTTGCTTCTTACATGGAGAGATTTAATGTGGTGGATCTTCTCTCCCTCAACAAAAGGGATAATTATGCATCAAATGCACTAGCATAAGTGATCTTGGAAGAGGCTTCATTTGGTTTGATCTCATATGGGATTCTACCATACATCTTATTGAACATCTTAGTGAAGTATGAAATAGACTCACCATTATTTCTCTTAAGATCCCCAAACTCAGTGATTTAATACATATAATCTCTTCTATATCCCCATTTCCTTATGAAATATTCATCTAACACATCAATATATGTAATGGAGGATGGAGGGAGATCTCGAAACCATTTCCTTACCTCCTCATCTAGGCTCTGTACAAATAACCTCATCCACACATCTGGACAGTCAATGTTGAAGTTGTCTGCAAAGTTGTAGAAGGCTACTAGATGCTTCTCAACTGTGAAATCCCCTTCCCCATTATATATTGGAAAATATTTCATAGAATATATGGCTGGGAGTGAATGTAAGCCTACATGCAAAACTAGGGGTCCATATCGGGCAACCATTATGGCATCCATCCTCTTAACAATCATTGCTTGGGAAATAGGAATCTGAGGTTTGATTGGAGATACATGGGTGGATTTTGTACTGGATGATGAAGTAGAGGTGTGGGTTAAAGGTATCTAAGAGTCCTTGGTAATGTAATTCTCAGGGATAGCAAGTTCAAGTTGCTTGTGATAGTGGAGAAAAGTAGACTCTTTAGGTGCATCTTTTCCCTTAAGGGATGAGGTATATCTCTGAGCTAAGGTGAATTTTCTTAGATGTCTTTCTGACTCAGAAACTATTGTGTCCTTCTCAAGGTTAGGGTGAGCATTAGTGTCTTTGATGTGCTCAGATTTGGATCTCTTGAGTCCTTTTTTTGGAGCCAATATTTCTTTTTTGAAGTTTTCTCAGTGGAGTCGCCAGGTGAAAGGTGGTAGTCAATATGTGCCTAATATTTGTTCACCATCAAAGGTTAAAACTGCTCATTGTCATTCTCCCAGGTAAAATGTTCAATTTCATCCCTGGCAACGACGCCAGAAGATGTTGGTCCTAAAGTCTACACCTGATTGCTAAAGGGTAGAGCTAGGCCACCTTAAGTTTTGGAATGGTTGGCTTTTTGATAATTTCAGTTTGTTGGTCAGTTGGAGGGTTGGTTTTACCAAGACAAAAACATGGTTAGGTTTGAAAGCTGATATGGTTGTAGGTCCTCCTTGGCTGGTGGGACAAAAATGACAGACAAGTGAGAAAATAGAGGGATAAATAAAGGAAGAGAAACAAACAACTCAATGAATTACTTGTTTCAAGAAGTCTAAGTCTCAAAATAATATTTCAAAGCATAAACGAATATCCAAACACAATTAGTCCCACGGGTTGCAATAAAACAAATATATACTAAATAATTTTTTTTTTACAAGTTGCATATCAGTAAAAGATGATTTACACAATAGATGAAAGGAAAATAAAATGTACTTTGCAGACATCAATAATTGCATCCAAGATTAGAGAAAGAACACATATGGATTTGAACATACCGCACATTGTCATCAAGAGAATATTCACCAGGTAGAGAACTTAATCCAATCATAGAACAAGTTCAACCAATTGATATATTGATTTCCTTCCCAAAAACCCGAACCCACAATTCATACAAAAACTGCATATTTATCAAAGTTGTAGAGGATCTCGTCCATCTGAAACTCAGGCTTAACTCTATATTATTATTTGAAGAACAAATTATTGACTTAAGTAAATATTGATGGAGTATAGTAATGGATGCTTCAAAATTGACTTAACAAAAAACAAGTAGTTCATATCAAACACGGATGACCACCTATTATGCCTTAATTTAAAAGGTCTTGAACTTAAACAACTAAAACTACTACTAATGAAAAAAATAAATTGATGCATATGCTGAAGTGAAATGAGATTTGAAAAAACTGACAAGGACTGATAGAACTAG
Organism: Picea engelmannii; assembly: GCA_009831015.1. NCBI lineage: Eukaryota > Viridiplantae > Streptophyta > Pinopsida > Pinales > Pinaceae > Picea > Picea engelmannii. The sequence goes on along the minus strand of ML806575.1, from coordinate 143,920 downwards.
GTTTTGAATCAAGCACTTGTATCCATGCACATTGTTGGAGGTCGACTGGGAGATAAATGGATAAACAAGCATCTTCTTTAGATGCTCCTTCATAGCAATGTTCTTCTTCAAATTATCTCCTTCAGAAAGAAATAAGTCTTCTGATGTTTCTTTTGGAGTCTTTGATACTTCTTCTGTAGTCTGGAGTACAATTTTTCCAATTCTTGGTTGTGGTGTTGCAAGTTTTGGACTTGAAGCTTCAGTTCTTTCACTTGTTGGTTGTCATAGACCCTCTATGTTTTGAACTCAACCTGCATTTTCTTCTTGTCTTTCTCTGTGATAGACATGTTGTGGTTGGCCAATGTTCTGCTCCTTGTTCTCGTATTATATTTGTGTACTACCTTGGTTTCCTTTCCATGTGTTCCTTTAATGGACCTATGTACTACCAAAGTGTCAGTTTTAACCTCTGGTTTAATGTCTTGTGAACTGTGGTAAGGGTCCTCTGCATGTGGTGATATTCCAATAGAGTCTTGCTCCAGATCAGGTCCATAATCTTGTGTTCTTTGTTGTTGACTGGAGTGTGTAGGATACTCTTTTTTCACAGTTACAAATGGTGTTTTTTAGTCTTACCCTCATTAGACTTTTATTTCTCCTTTTTCACTGTCATTCCCTTCAAAATGGTGACTTCCATTTCTTCCATGCTAGAAAATTCAGGACTTTCATCATCTTCTATCACAATTGGATGGGGGTATTTTAATGATGGCTTAAAAAGAGCCTTGGAGTTCAGTCTAAATTGACTTGTAATTCTAGTTTTCATGTTTGTCTTGCTTGGTGCTTCAATGTTTTGTTCTCCCTTTCTCTTTCTATCTTGTCTGGATACAGTGGATGTTTTAGGTAAGGCTTCTGTAGGAACAACCTTTCCCTTAACCACTTCATTGCTGCATGATCTAGATCCAAGTTTCCCCCTCATTATAGTCATAAGTTTTTTAGGTTGTTGCTCAATGGGAGTTCTATGATTTTACCTTGAATGGATGGATTACATAGACCTATGTGGTGTTTCTAGTGAAGGTGGGTGCATGTGGGCATCTTTGCCACATTTTCTTTCCTTCCCTTAACTGTAGAAGACCTTAGTTGCATGTGATTGGATTCCTCCTTCATGGAGGTCTCTGACTTGTTTGATTTCGAGGGTGTGTTCCTTGTTTTGGGGTCTTTCCCCTTATTTTATGTGGGTTGGACAGGCTTCATCAAGCTCCTAGGCTCTAGAGAAACCTTGACCTTTGTCTTATCTTTACTTGCATCACCTTCATTCTGTGAATCAAGCACTTTTTCCCGCTCTTTCAATCCCATAGATTTCAAAAAATAACCCCAAGGAATTTCAAGTTCCTCTAATGTTAAAGACACCAACAATTTGATTACGCCTTGATGGTATAGGATCTTGTGAGTAGATTCAGGGTGGCTTTGAACCCTCCTGGCCATTTTGGTTAGGATTTGAAGCAAGTAATAGGTGATAACAATGTATTATGTTGAATTGACCCTCACTTGTTATATACCTCTGCACTGCTGCTAGGGATCGTTTCCAATATTTATTTATCCATGAAACAAGGATTCCTTAGCTCCATTCAGGGTCTTAGTGCTCGAGAACCAATAATTTATTGCAAATATCGGGAGGCAACTTGCCTTTCTTAAACCACCTTTCCCCATAGATAGAGAGAGTGTAAGATTCTCCAATGAAGTGTTCTGTAATATGAATCCAGGTATCCCCAAGCTGGGTCTGGAATCCATCAAACGCTTGTGCAAACAACATAGCTAGTCCTGTTTGGTGTCCTTAAAATGTGCATAGGAATTTGTACCATTCCTCCTTTATGAAAATATCCTTGATTTTGGGTATGACCTCGAATAGCTCAAGACCTTGTGGCTCGGTCCTATTCAACTGTCATCACTCTCAGGGAGGAACCATGGTGTACAGAGTAGTTCTACTGTCGATGATGCAGTGAATGTGAATATCATCATATTGAAACCAATACCTGCATGTTGTTAACCCTTCGTTCAAGTTGTAGTAGGCATGATTGAACAATACAGTTCTCATGACCATGACTGATGTTTATGATGAAACAGCGTGTAAATGGTGTGGAGGCGCTCGTTTATGATCGTGCACATATGGAGGAGCCATTCAAATTGTTTAAACATTTAAAATAACACATTAAATTATTAAATAATTTAAAAACTAGCGTGCCAACCACATTTGTAAGAATAACTTGGTTCTTGCAATCAACCATGTTCTGCATATAAAACATTGTTACACCTGCTATGAGCTCAACCAATGGTAAGCATGATGAAAAATACTTTAGACCCCAACCCTAACATGTAATTACCCTTCAATAAAACAAAAGATGGTGCAAAAATCAATCAAAAGAGGTAATGATAAAAAACTGAGTCATTTAGTAATGGGGGACCAACTTAACCAACATAAAAGGTATGATTTTTGATAGAGGTATAGGGTAATGAGAGAGGAGGGGAAAGAGTGCAGACTTATGTCTCAACATTTTCTCCAACTGGGAATAGAACCCCCTTGCGAGGTGTTAAGAACAACATATTAGGTGCCTTGGAATTCAATAACTTGTTCCCACTTCCCTTAACTTACCTATGTTTCTGTCTGTCAACCATGCATATTTGAAATTCAAAATTGTAGCTACACCCCAGTGCCTTTTTTGGGCTATGGAGTCTTTATTCACCCACAAACTAACTAATGAAATTCAAATGAAAAATAACAACAACCATGGTACAAGAGGGACGTTCCCTCATTCTTTTCAAGAAAAATAGTGTTTCAGGAAGCGCCCATTTACCGGGCCTCCAAAGATCTCAGTATCATCTAGATTGTGGAAAACAAAGGTATTATTGTCCAGAACCTTAACCACCTTAGAAGTACCAAACCAAAGGTTATCAAACTTACCATTCTTAGGATTTTCTTCCCTTATGGCATCCCACCTCAAGACTAGGTCTCCTTCTTGGTTTTCTTGTCAAAATATGTTTTGACCTTGCTTTGGTATGACTCGGTTATCTGATTCAATGCTTCTCTCTTTTGTTGAACCTCTATAATATGAAATATTCTTATCTGGATGTCATTTGGCTCCTTAATTTCTTCCTCTAATAATTTGAGGACTGGTAGACCGAGTTGAGTAGGGAAGACATCATCTATCCCATAGACTAGCTGAAATGGTGAGGTTCCCAAAGATCTCTTGGTATTGATCATGTCAACCCACAAGAAATACTTAAGTTTAGAGTCCCAAGATTTATTTTTTTGAGTCAACAATTTCTTGATGATCCTGAAGAGAGTCGTGTTTGATGACTCGTCCAGCCCATTTCCCCGAGGGTAGTAGGGAATGGAATGTGTTAAGGAAATGTTGTGGATACCACAAAATTCAATCATGACCTTAGAATTGAATGCATGGGAATTATCTGTTGTTAAATTTCTAGGAAGTTGAACCTAGAAAATATATTTGTCTCTAATAAATTCCTTATCACCTTGTCAGTAGCATTCCTAGTGGGCACAACCTCAATGCATTTGGTAAAATAGTCAGTGGCAGTGAGAATCCACTTGTGCTGCCCACTGGAGGGTGGATTTATCTCACCTACGAAATATAATCCCCATTGTTGAAAGGGACCACTGGTAGTGATAGGATTTAGGGATAGTGAGAGTAATTTATGTTTTGCTACAAACTTCTGACATTCATTGCATGCCCTTACTTTGGTAAATACATCAGATAAAAGGGTGGGCGGGTAGTACCCTTCCCTTAGGATATTGAGGGATGTGGATTTACGATGCTAGTTTCCTCCACAAACTCCTCTATGCATACCTATCGTGATTTGTTTAGATTCACCTTCATAAAGAAATTTTAATATGATTCCAACAGGATCCCTCCAATACAAGTTCTGATTTAAAATGCATAATTTTACAGATTTTAATTTGAGAGACCTGACCATTGTATTTTTCAAACTTGGTGGGAATTCTAGATGCTGCATAAAGTAAATGATATCTTTGTACCAAGGTGAATAAGAGTGGTTTTCAAATACTTGCATGTTGTCCTTTCCAAACTGTGTCATGGATGCATCCGATTGGGTGAAGGTCTGATGTAATTCCAACACCTTGTAGTTTGACTCTGATAACAACTTGGCAAGTCCCTATCCCTTAATCAACTTGGTGGGTTTTATGTACAGGTCATACTCCAATAATTTGACAAGCCATTTCCCTCTCTTCCCTTCACTGTTTGGTTGGACCAGAATCTCTTTAACATTGTTGCTAGGAACAAATGTTGTTATGCTAGACTGTAACACATACACCCTGAAGGCCTTCAAAGCTTTGATCAATGCATAAGATTTCTTTTCTAATATTTCATACTTCAGCTCAACATCTTAGATGGATTTTCTGAAAAATTATATGGGTTGTTCATGCCCTTCTTCATTTTTTTGTAGCAGTACTGGAACACTAGTTTCCTTGGAAGTGAAAGAGAAGATAAAGAACTCTTTGGAATAGTTAGGGTTGACCAATACAGGGACTGCAACTAAAGCTTTCTTGATCCTTTGGAATGTTATCTTTCCTCCAGTGACCACTTAATAACAACATATTTCTTCAACATGCTAATGATGGCCCTTATGATTTCAACAAATTTTGGCACAAAGTGCCTTAAAAACATTATTCTGCCTATAAAAGTATGAATAGACTTCTTATTTCTAGGGATTTCGATTTTGTGAATGGCATCAACTCTCTTTGGGTCTATTTTTATTCCTCATGATGATATGATGTGGCCTAGGATCTTACCTTCCAACATGCAAAAGTGGTACTTCCTAGGATTCAAAGAGATCCCATACCTTCTACAATTCTGGAAAATATGCTTAAGGTGTTGTAAATGTTCATCATCAGATTTGGAGAAAATGGTGATGTCATCCAAATATATAACCATGAATTTGTCTTTTTCCCCTACAAAGGCTATGTCCATGGCCCTCTGAAAGGTGGCCCCTCCCTTCATCAATCCAACGGGCATTTTGTCGTACATGAATGTCCCCCATGGGGTGGTGAATGTTGCTTTTTCTTTGTCTTCTTCACACATTGTTATCTGGTTATAACCAAAGTATCCATCCAACAAGGAGTCCTATGGGAACCTACTACCATTTGAAAAATATGTTCCATCTTGGGCAGGGGGTATTTGTCCTTTAAACAACACTTTTTGAGATTTCAGAAATCAACACACAAGCATATTTCTCCATTGTTTTTCCTGACAGGTACCAAGTTGGCCACCCAATTTGAGTACCTCAAGGGCACAATAATTTTGGCATAAAGCATTTGTTTCAGCTCTTTTTCAATAATGGAAAACAACATTGGATCAAATTGTCTAATCTTATGTTTGAATGGTTTAGAACCAGTCTTCAGAGGGATCTTGTGCTCGATGATGTCAGTGTCAAATGTCTTCAAATCCTCATACGACCATGCAAAAACATCGACAAAATTTTTCCTAAGGCTGACATACCTATCTTTTTGTTCTACAGCTAGTGCCTTAGACAGTTTCACTATTTTGGGATTTTTAGCAATCCCGATGTTGTAGTATATTACCTCTTCTTCTTGATTTTTGATGAAAGCTTCTCTGGAGACATCATTATTGTTAAACAACCTTTCCATTGGCACTAGACCCATGGGGATGTGATTTGTTTTAAGTTCCACAATGTCATGGCCAATCACTTTGTTCAACATATGAGATGTTTGTTGATTTTCTAATCCATTCTCTTCACCCTCTTGATCTATTGAGATACTCGAGAATTCTTCAATAGTTTGCAAAAACCGTTTTAGCTCCAAATCATCACTAAAGACTTGCGAGTGATTTATGTTTTCTTGTATTGTTTTCCCGTGTCTGAATTCCACTTGATACTTAATATTTGGACCAATGGGAAGTCTGAAGGTACTGGCAGCCAAGGCCAAAAAAGATTCCTTCTGATTTGACTCTCTAGGAATGAAGGATATGTTAAATGCTAGAAAGAAGTTTCCACCCAGGTCCCATACCTCATTCCTGTATTGCTTGAGCCTCTGATGTTTAGATTGATATATGTTTTTGACTTGATTAATAATCAAATTAGAATCACCAAAAACTTCCAAACTGTTAATGGCCATGTATTTGGCAGCCCTCAATCCCAGCACTGGAGCTCCATACTCATCTATATTATTAGTAGTCTCAAATCCCATCTTGTAAGAGAGTGTTATCACCTCTTGTGAAGGGGAAATGAGGAGTATACCAACCCCATAACCTTGATTTGATGAAGAGCCTTCGAAATACATCTTCCATACTTTGTTCTGTTGATCTGTCAGTGACTGATTTCTGCATTTGTTGACTGATATTTCTGGTTCATCTTCAATTAGATGGAAAACAGATGACCCGATCTCATCCTCAACAGCGTAAACTGGACAGTTGTTTGGATTACGATGATCACTGATGATATATGCCAATATGACCTCCATGTATAGTATCCTATGTTCTCCTCCAAAAATAGGGATGGTAGCATATGTGAGGTCCATTTTTAATGATCCTCCAACCTTCTTGGTCCATGTCCTGGAGAAGAGCATACCAAACTTGGGGGGAATGTTAGCCACAACAATGTCCATCACTACACTTTTCATGGGTAATTGTGCCAAATAAACCACCAGATATTTTATCAATCCCAAACATTTGAATGTTTTAGAGTCAAAGGAGTAAAGGTCTTGGTAGGGCTTAGTGATCTCCGGGCCTAGTTCCTCCATTACAACCTTAGGCACGAAATTGTGTGAGGCACATGAGTCCATGAGACAATTATGTAGGATCTTGTCATCGACATTCAAAGATATGTAGAATGGTCGAGAGGCATTAGAGCCATCCTCAATGTGTGGACCCAAAATAATGGTCGGGTTTTCATCCTACATACTGATTACATCAGAAGTTACAATAGAAGTAAGTGGTTGCATAACCTTAGATTTTTTTTAATGCCTCATTTTTCAGCAATTCTGAAAAAGGCAAAGGGATTTTATTTTTCTCAACTCATTCTCTAGGATGAAAGAGGCTCGTGGTATGTCAACTTCCTTTAATTTAGGGATAGTCAATTTATATGGGGGAGGATGGTGAGATTTAGTCAATGTACCCTTGTTCCATGCCTCAAATCATACTTCTTTTGGGGATCGCGTTGAATAACTCCCTCTTCCCCTACCTCGATATCAAAATTATTTGACAGTTGTGCTACCTCATAATCTTGTTGTGTTAAGTGACTGGTATAAAAATCAGTTTCATTGAAGAGTATATCAACATCATCCACAACATCACTTTCTACATCCATTTCCTCAATTTGATTATTTTGGAAAGGGGGTACCACTCTTTGATCATCAACATTCCTCCTTTATCTCTACATTATTTGAGGGACATCATTCAACCTCCTAAATTGGTTTGGATTTTTGTTCCCAACCCCTTGAAAAGCTCTGTTTGGTTTCTTAGATTCCCATTTCATCTTAGCTATTTCAGATACCAAATCATTTAATGTTTTGGTCATCTCATCAAGTTTAGGATCAGATGTGGTTGGGTTAGAGGAGGTAGGGGAATATTCCCTTTGTTTCTTCTTGTCTTTATTAGATCTATTCTTTAACCTGTCTGATGCTAGGATGTTGGACTCAACCTCAATGGATTATTCTTACATGGAGAGAAAGGTGTTGGATCTTCTCTCCCTCAACAGAAGGGAGAATTATGCATCAAATGCATTGGAATAAGTGATCTTGGCAGAGGATTCAGTTGGTTTGATCTCGTTTGGGATTCTTCCATACATATTATTGAATCTCTTGGTGAAGTCTCAAATAGTCTCACCATTCTTTCTCTTAATAGCCCCAAAATCAGTGATGTAATACAGATAATCTCTTCTATCTCCCCATTGCCTTATGAAAGCTTCATCTAATGCATCAATATATGTAATGGAGGATGGAGGGAGATCCTAGAACCATTTCCTTACCTCCCCATCTAGGCTCTATACAAACAACCTCATCCACACATATGCATAGTCAATGTCGAAGTTGTCTGCAAAGTTGTAGAAGGCTACTAGATGCTCCTCAACTATGACATCCCCTTCCCCATTATATCTTGGAAAATATTCCATATAATTTGTGGCTAGGACTAAATGTAATCCTATAGGAAAAACTAGGGGTGAATATCTGACATCAATTATGGCATCCATCATGTTAACAACCATTGCTTGGGAAATAGGAATATGAGGGTCGATTGGAGATACATGGGTGGATGTTGGACTAGATGATGAAGTAGAGGTGCGGGTTAAAGGTATATGAGAGAAATTGGTAATGTGATTCTTAGGGCTAGCAAGTTCAATCTGCTTGTGATAGTAGAGAAAAGTAGAATATTTAGGTGCATATTTTCCTTTGAGGAATGAGGTATATCTCTGAGATAGGGTGGATTTTCTTAGCACTCTTTCTAGCTCAGAGACTACTGTTTCCTTCTCATGGTTAGGAGGAGCCTTAGTGGCTCTGATGTGCTCAGATTTGGATCTCTTGAGTCATTTTTTTGGAGCCAGTATTTCATTTGTGAATTTAACTCAGTCGAGTCGCCAAGTGAAAGGTGGAAGTCAATATGTGCATGGTCTTTGTTCACCATCAAAGGTAAAGACTTCTCATTGTTGTTCTCCCAGGGAAAATGTTCATTTTAGTCCCTCAAAACGGTGCCAGAAGATGTTGGTCCTAAAGTCTGGACTTGATTGCTAAAGTGCAGAGCTAGGCCACCTCAAGTTTTGGAATGGTTGGTTTTTTGATACATTCAATTTGTTGGTCAGTTGGAGGGTTGGTTTTACCAAGACAAAAACATGGTTGGGTTGGCAAGATGATATGGTTGTAGGTCCTCCTTGGCTGGTGGCACACAAACGACAGATAACTGAGAAAATAGAGGGATAAACAAAGGAAGAGAAATAAACAACTCAATGAATTACTTGTTGCAAGAAGTCTAATTCTCAAAATAATATTTCAAGGCATAAAAAAATATCCAAACACAATTAGTCCCACGGGTTGAAATAAAACAAATCTTTACTAAAGCATTCGTTTTTTTACAAATTTCATATCAGTAAAAGATGAGTTACACAATAGATGAAAGGAAAATGAAGTTACTGTGCAAACATCAATAATTGCATCCAAGATAAGAGAAAGAACACATATGGATTTGAACATAAAGAACAATATCATCAAGAGCATATTCACCAGTTAGAGAGCTTAATCCAATCATAGAACAGTTTCAACCAGTTGATGTATTGATTTCCTTCCCAAAAAACTGAACCCACAATTCATACAAAAAATGCATATTTATCAAAGTTGTAGAGGCTCTTGTCCATCTGAAACTGAGGCTTAAGTCTACACTATTAGTTGAAGAACAACTTATTGACTTAAGTAAATATTGTTGGATTATAGTAATGCATACTTCAAAATAGAATTAACAAAAATTGGTTCATATCAAACACATATGACCACTTATTATGCCTTAATTTAAAAGGTCTTGAACTTAAACAACTAAAACTACCACTAATGAAAAAAATAAACTAATGCATATGCTGAAGTGAATTGAGCTTTGATGAAACTAACTAGGACTGATAGAACTAGGTTCTGAATCAAGCACTTGTATCCATGCACACTGTTGGAGGTCAACTGGGAGATAAATGGATAGACACACACCTTCTTTAGATACCCCTTCATAGCAATGTTCTTCTTCAAATTATCTCCTTAAAAAAGAAACAAGTCTTCTAGTGTTTCTTTTGGAGTCTTTGATACTTCTTCTGCAGTCTGGAGTACATTTTTCCAATTCCTGGTTGTGGTGTTGCAAGGTTTGGAGTTGAAGCTTCAGTTCTTGCACTTGTTTGTTGTCATCGACCCTCTCTGTTTTTACCTCAACCTACATTTTCTTCTCATCTTGCTTTGTGATAGAATTGTTGTGGTCAACCAGTCTTCTACTCCTTATTCTCATATTATATTTGTGTATTACCTTGGGTTTCTTTCCTTATGTTCCTTTAATGGACCCTTGTACTCCCAAAGTATCAATTTTAACCTCTGGTTTAATGTCTTGTGAACTATGGTAAGGATCCCCTACATGTGGTGAGGTGTCAACAAAGTCTTTCTCCACATCAGGTCCATAATCATGTGTTCCATGTTGTTGACTGGAGTTTGTAGGATACTCTTTTTTCATAGTTACAAATGGTGTTTCTAAAGTCTTACCCTCATTAGACTTTGATTTCTCCTTTTTCATTGTCATTCCCTTCAAAACATTGACTATCATTTATTCCATGCTGGAAAATTCAGGACTGTTATTATCTTTGATCACAATTGGTTGGGGGTCTTTTAATGATGGCTTAAAAAGATCCTTGGAGTTCAGTCTCAATTGATTTGTAATTCTAGTTTTCATGTTTGGCTTGCTCGCTGCTTCAATGTTTTGTTCACCCTTTCTCTTTTTGTCTTGTCTGGCTATAGGGGATGTTTTAGGTAAGGCTTATTTAGGAATATCCTTTCCCTTAACTGCTTCATTGTTGCATGATCTAGATCCAAGTTGCCCCCTCATTCTAGTCACAGGTTATTTAGGTTGTTGCTCGATGGGGGTTCTCTTCTTTTCCTCTGAATGGTTAGATGACAGAGACCTATGTGGTGTTTCCAGTGCAAGTGGTGCATGTGGGAATATTTTCCATGTTTTCTTTCCTCCCCCTTAACCATAGAAGACCTTAGTTACATGCGACTAGATTCCTCCTTCATGGAGGTCTCTGGCTTGTTTGATTTAGAGGGATTGTTCCTTGTTTTGGGTCCTTTCCCTTATTTGTTGCGGGTTGGACAGCCTTCATCGAGCTCCCAGGCTCTGGAGAAACCCTGAAATTTGTCTTATCTTTACTTTCATCACCTTCATTCTATGAACCAGGCACTTGTTCTTGCTCTTTCAATCCCACATATTTCAAGAAATAACCCTAAGGAATTTAAAGTTCCTCTAATTCGAAAGACACCAGCAATTTTATTAATCCTTGATGGTACAATCTCCTGTGAGAAGATTCATGGTGGATTTGAACCCTCCTGGCCATTTTGGTTAGGCTTTTAAGAAGGTAATAGGGTAAATTTAACTCTTTATCTCCACTTAGATGCATAAGGAAATGAAGGTGATAACAATGTACTATGTTGAATCAATCCTCACCTGTTATATACCTCTGCACTGCTGCTAGGGCTCCCTTCCGATCTTCCTTTATCCACAACACAGGGGTTCCTTGGCTCCAGTCAAGGTCTTGGTACTTGGGAACCAATAATTTATTGCATAGATCAGGAGGCAACTTCCTTTTTTAAACCATCTTTCCCCACAGACAGGGAGAGCGCAAGCTGCTCGAATGAAGTGTTCTGTAATATGAATCCAAGTATCCCCAAGCTAGGTCTAGAAGCCATCAAACGTCTGCACGAAAAACATAGTTAGGCATGTGTGGTAAATGTGCACAAGAAGTCATACCATTCCGCCTTTATGAAAATATCCTTGATTTCGTGTATGGCCTCGAATAGCTCAAGAGCTTGTCGCTTGGTCCTGTTCAAATGGCATCGATCTTGAGGAGGAACCATGGTGTACATAGTAGTTATGTTGTCGATGATGCAGTGAATGCGAATCTCCTCATATTGCAACTGATACCTACATGTTGTTAACCCTTCGTTCAAGCTGTAGTAGCCATGATTGAACAATATAGTTCTCACAACCATGATTGATGTTGTATAATGATGAAACTATGTGTAAACTGGTGTGGAGGCGTTCATTTATGGTCGTGCACATATGCAGGCACCATTCAAATGGTTTAAACATTTAAAATAACACATTAAATTATTTAATAATTTAAAAATTAGCGCGCCACCCACATTTGCAAGAATAAATTGGCTCTTGCAATCATTCTTGTTATGCATATAAAACATTGTTACACCTGCTATGAGCTCAACCAATGGTAAGTATGATGAAAAATACTTCAGACCCAAACCATAACATGTAATTACTCTTCAAGAAAACAAAAGATGGTGCAAAAAATCGGTCAAGAGAGGCAATGAGAAAAAATTGAGTCATTTAGTAATGGGTGACCAACTTAACCAACATAAAAGGTATGATTTTTTATGGAGGTATAGGGTAATGGGAGAGGAGGGGAAGGGGTGCAGACTTAGGTCTCAACACAAGGTATGGATCAATTTCAATTGCGAGTAATGACAAGTTGTTATGCCACATTCTCCAATTAGACTATGGTTTAAACACTTCAAAATGAAAGCATAAACAATGTCATGAATTAAGTGTATGATTTTGACTCTTTGATTGATATGGAGTTTGATTTCTAGGGTGCTAACCATAATTAATCTAATGGATTCATCCCACATGTAAATTTAAGGTGTTGATCCCACATGTAAATTTAAAGTGTTGATAGAATTGCCAAGAAGACTCATGATGTTTCAAAATTCCCATCATTGTCTTGATTAAAAACATAGGTAATAGTGAAAAGATAGAACTTGATATCTAAAAACACGTTTACATAAAAACAAATTCAAGAACTACATTATATATTAATTTCAATCACAAATTCAATAACAACAATATCTCCATTTTAATTTCAATCATAGATCAACAAAGGAGATTGTCCATTGATCTGACCCTAAGGAGGTATATATGAGGAAAATGTATATTCAATAGGGGTCAACCTAATAAAGGGCTCACATGTGGGATTTTTATTAGACCAACCTCTATTAGATATACGTTTGCCCCATTACATATACATTTACTCCCATATATGCCTCCCTTGGGGTCATATCATCTACATAAACCATGAATATTATGTTAATTGGATTTTATGCCAAGTTTGTAGTTATTTATAATGGAGTAAACTACTCTTGTAGCAAAATGACTCTCTTTTCGATGACAATTCTGATAAGAATTTCAACACAAATTTTGGGCATGGTGGAATGATGTCCCTAGAGGTTTTACATCCCAATTATTAATCAACCTAAATTACTAAAAATTTGATTGGAGTTATGGATCTATGGGAACTCTGATTTACTATGTCACTGAATTCTAGCAATGAAGAGAAGTTTGCTACAAGATTACACAAATTCATGCATGATTGATGATGCTTAGTAAAAATATACATTCAATTAAAATATCAAGATACTTATAATGTTGGTGCATAGTTATTTATGCCCATAAATTAATTCATTATGTATAAAAAACTAGATTTGTAAACATAAAAATAAGTTTTTGAAGCATAAAAAAAATAAGTATTGTAATAATCAAAATAAGCATTGAAAATATTAAGATAAGGTAAACTTATTGTTGTTAATATATCTTGATTTTATTATGCATTGATAGATCCCAAAGTTGGAAGTAACTTTAACTTAGAGCATTTGACTATTTTAGGCTTAACTAATTGAAAAGTGGCATAGTGCATTGCACATAAGTGAACCAATAGCATTCAGTTGATTTCTCTATAAGTTAGACCTTGATATTCATTCTACCAAGTTGATTGAAGTGAGAGAAGATAAATATTATTACAAAGAAAAACTAAACATAATATCCAAAACACTTTTCTTTAATCTTAAGTAAACATAATATCTAAAACACTTTTCTTTAATCTTAAGTTAAAGAACTACAATATTTTCATATTAATTTCACAAATTCAAAAACATTTTTGTTTTTTTTCTTTGAAAAAAAATCACAATTTTATTAGTAATTAACAAAATTACATTTTAAAAATGCTTAAACAACATTGCTTGATCTTCATCGTATTTATGTTCATATTCCTCAAAATATATCAAAACTTGCGCTTAACAAAAAAAAACCATATCCATTCCTATCTTATCTAAGCAATATGATCCAAAGAACTAATATATGAGACTACAATAAAATTCATATTGTCCCGTATTTCATATATCAATAGTCCACGTATTTCATATATCAATAGTCCATTACATTTCATATAATCATTTTATAAAATATAAATATAGAAGATTTATTCATCCAATAAAAAAAACTTTAAAAAAGGAAGTAAAATTTGTTAAGTCACCATAATATAATTGAAAAAAATATATAAATTAAAGTTATAGATATCATATGAAGGGTACTGTATCAAAATCATTTAGCACACATTCTTGTTGATCGTAGATGTGCCAAATACCTAGAGCCATATGTACACTCAATTTCGCTAAAGAATCAACAAGAAAAATTCTTTATCTATATATGTGATTGAAGGTGAATTCAATGATTGCATATTTTTAAGAGTATTTATGGGCTTTAAATGAACAAATTCAAGAATTACAATAACTTTATATTAATTTTAATCAGAAATCGACAAAGGTTTTACATATAAGCCATGAATTTTATGTTATTTGCATTGTGCATGAGTGATGCTCGGTGCAATGGAACATCCAATTACACTATCATGATGCCGAGAATGTTGTTGGTGCATAATTCTTTATGCACAATAAATTAACTTTGCAAATATAAAAAATAAGTTTTGGAAACATAGACAATTAGCGTTGTAATCGATAAAATACGCCTTGTAATCAACAAAATAAGGTTGAATCACTTTAATTATCCTACCTTGATATTATCATGCATTGATGGATTCCAAGTTGGAAGTAAACTTACCTTTGATCATCCAACTATTTTAGCTTAGTTAATTGTAATGTGGCTTAGCAGATTGCAAATAAGTGAGCAATTAGAATTTAGTCAATTATTCTATAAATCGGATTTTAATCCTTATTGTACCAATTTGAATAAGGTGAGAGAATAACATAAATTTCTTTTATGACCATTTTCTTTCAACGGATCCCAATGATCAAGTAAGAAATAAGGGGGGGTCCACCCCCACATTTCCCAAACTCAAAAAGTAGGGTGTGGGTGTTTCCCTTTTGAGGGTTTTACCCCATAATATATTGTGTCTTGTGAGTGTGTTGTTTCATTATGATATTATGACCATGAGAAATTTAAAACAAGGTATCAATGATATTTTAGACTGAACTTTGATTAACAATCATGATTGACATTTAGCTTCTACATATAGAATATGTGGGTGTTGTTTAAATTCACATACGTTAGCACGTTTTGGAGTTAATTGGACTATATGATTGCATTCAAAGTGATTGAAATAGATATGAATGTTTCTCATTTCATCAAAATTGGTTACCAATTGCTTTATATTTATAACCATGCATTTGAAAGTTTATTTTCAAATATTTGTTTTTAAAATATATTATTATTTTGGAGGAAATTAATTTTCCTTTTCTTTTCTGCAATCAATATCTCTCCCTATCTTGTTGTTTTGAGATTTTCTACCCTATGACCTTAGGTCTATGTCACAACAGATCACAATCGTATTTAAAAGACTGAACCAACCCTTCAATATACAAATTGATGAATAAGTGATTACTTAGAAGAGAGAAAGATGGATCTCGTACCTTGTATCTCAACGTTTGATGACGATCCTTGCTCTTGACCTTTGACTTGCTCTAGGCCTTTGTCGCTACCAGCCTGCAAAAGAAACCAAGTAGATACTGCAACAAGGTAGATATCAAATTAAATTATAAATGAAATATGTAAATCTAGATATGTAAAACAAATTCAACATATAAGAACTAGTTAAACATAATTGCACATAGATTGGAGCGAAATAGGCTCTTTTATGAATATGGAAGATTAGGTGAGTTACAACCTGATTCTGAATGACGACACTACCTTGAAACCGACCACCTGAGTTCTTCCACTGAACTCTTCAAGAATCAACTCAACACTGGAGTACTTCCTCACATAACCCAGAAGGCATAGGAACACACTCAACAATCATATAAGAGAGACGAAGAGATACTGGAAAGTAAATTTCCAAATCAAGGGATACTACTTAGAGATTCAAGGAATAAGGAAGCTTGCAAACTGACAATATGTTCTTGCACCAAGGTTGTCTCCCCTCATATACACCCCCACGGGTTCTTATATGCCATCATAAAGAGGTTGATATGGTTACATTCTGTTGTGTATGGGCAATTGGAGGTTTAGGACCGAGAAAACCCATAAACCTCACCTAAAGATATGAAATATTTTTATTTTTCACAAAATTTGGGGTGTACGCGATTTATGTTAGAAAAACAAGATCGCGGAGCAATAAAATAAAAACAAATGCGGAAATAAAACAAAGAAGATACACAATACAATAGAGACACATATATACGTGGTTCACCCAATGTTGGCTATGCCCACCAGAAAAATTGTCAGGTCCTTCCTTTTTATTATCCAACAAAATGAAGGGATACAACCTACAACTCAACCATTGTAACTTCCACTTCTTCCTCTCATAGTCTCCTCTCTCAAAATACAATAATCACACATACACATCTCCAATAAAATTCCCTCATAAAAGAGGGTTGCCTTCTAACGAAAAAATCCCTAAAATGAATTCTATCGTCAGATCTACGACCTTATAATGAACGGTCCAGATTGACTACGAAATTATCCCCCTGACGACAGTTGTGGGGGGGGAATCCCCCCCACACCCCCCGTTAGGGAATAGGGTCCAAGCATGACTGCAACAAACCTTTGAATTAGGAAGATAATCAGGCTCCACAACCAACAATTTGCACACTAGAAAATAATGCATGTACGCTAGTTGCACATGGATGAATATCATACACCAACAAAGATATTTTTTTTTAAGATGATTTTGATGAAGGAGAGTGGGATTAAGGTTTTCAAGATAAGGAATGGACTAGGCCATCTCACAAATGAATTTGGGGTGGCAATTTGTGTTATAACACTTGTCTAGCATCCCCAACCCCAAGTTGGGCTACGCCACATAAAATTATGACTCTCTAATACCATTTAATTACATAATGATCTACATATGGATGCAAATGCATTTCTAACATCATATAAACTTAAGTATAATTAAAACAGTAAATACCATAACATAAAAAAGATAAATAAGCCCACAATAATTAAAACAAACACATAATAGTCACTGGTCTTTTGTAAATAAGTCATCAACTATGTTCATACCTCAAATTCTCCTCCCAGCCATAGACTCTGCCTCTCATAAATCTCAGCAGAAGGTCACCCTCGAGCTGGGGCTAGAAAATCTACCAAGGAAGGCTTCCTAAGCCAAAATAAGGTCCAACAAACAACAAAAATACTCAGAATATGGTGACAACTCCTGCAACCAGCTTACAACCTCTCTATTGAAAGATTGGTTGTCATTGATTTCAACCCTTGACAAAGTCCGGTAGCTCCAAAGGTATGGTTATGGAACCCATAGTTGATCAAGGGAAAAGGTCATGAAGGATGGTGTGAATTCATGAAACTAACTCATGGATGGATAGTCCTTGTCATGTTGTTTCTGGTGATAGGTGGTATGCCACGTGGTTCCTCATGGTTGAGGATTTATGGGCTTATGAAGTTAGAAGCCCCGAATAATGGTCAAGAAGCCCCTAGTTGGTTACAAGTATTTAATGAAAGGGTAAAGTAGTTGTAACAAGAAATTCTAGAAGCCCCTAAGATTAAGGAGAGAGGTTACTTGGAAAAAATTATAAATACACCTCAAGGAGTCATTCACAAGTACATTCACTCAATTATTCTATTGAATATCTTCTAGTGGCCTAGTGATCTATTTGGCAAGTTTGCAAAAATGAAATCTGAGGTAGCGACAAGTGAGAGATGCAGGAGTTTCAGGGTTGCTGTGGAGAGAGAAATTTTATGAGGAAACCCTGGTTTGGTTGACTCCCATGGGTTAGACTACTAGTGTCTCACAAGGCATCCCCACAGGTTGCATAGTTCCTATCATCAAGGCCCCGCATGACATCATGTCTTAGTCCCGTGAGGACAAGACATATTTGGAGGAAATTATTGTACTAGGTCCCTGAGGTCAGAGGAATGCTACAGGTCATAACTATTTTGTATCAGATCAACTACATAGGTATAGGTATGCTTATGTTATTTTTTTGTAGATGTATGGTTGAGGTATATACTTGATGTATGGTGGCATATGCATGAGGCACATGATTTGGTTCTTTGAGG
>ML806575.1:69441-87041 GCA_009831015.1 Picea engelmannii | reverse complement strand
CTTAACCTATTTTCCTTATTTTTAGGGTTAACCACTTTCCATAAATATTCGTTCTTGATTTTGTCACCTTATTTTATCATTTCTTCTTTTAGGTCACTTTGACTTCTTTGACTTTGGGGGCTTCAAGCCTTCATGTGAGGGTCTTTCATCTTCATAAGGCCATAACTCTCAAACCAGGAGGAGTTATGTGACATTCCACATACCACCAGAAATGGCATGACAAGCACTATCCATATAGGATAGTTTCACTAACAATTTCCTTGATCTTCATCTCATTATTCCTCATACAAGCATGGGTCCTCCAACCATTCTTCTAGGATAACTCAATCCGTAAAGCGTCTTCCCGTGAAGGCTTTCACCATAAGGGGACCACTTTGGATTTCATCCATTTGTGCACCTTATCAATCATGAAGAGAAAATGTTTATTTCAACCCATACAATGCTTTATTTAATTTACATACTAAATGTTCCTGGCCACTTTTCACAAACCCCTCTGGTTGAGTAAGGTAAACCTCCTCCTTTAACTCACCATTCAAGAAAGCAGAATTTACATCTAATTGGTGAAGCTTCCAATGGTATTTTGTAGCTAGTGCAATTAACATTCTTATGGTGTTTAATTTAGCTACTGGTGCAAATGTTTCTACATAACCAATACCCTCTTTATGTGAATACCCCTTTGCCACCAATCTAGCTTTATATTTATCTATACTACCATCTACTTTGAATTTAGGTTTGTATATCCATTTACAACCTATGGGATTTTTATCTTTAGGCAATTCAATCAATTCCCAAGTTTTGTTTTTTCATTATAGAGTCATATTCTTCCTCCATTGCTTCTCTCCACTCTTCATGTTCACTAGCTTCATTAAAACTCATGGGTTCTATGACATTTGAAATATTACTCATTAGGGAAAAATATTTATATTTTTCAGGTGTTATCATAGAGTATCATATGTCGTAACCTTCCATCAAGAATCTTCACAACCTGAAGAAGAAGTCACCAACAAATTAAGACTATTTTCATATCCTTTCACGATCGTCCATACACTGTAACCTTCTATCAAGGTTTGCATCTTGAATTTCCAATTTATGAAATTCGATCCATCCAATTTGTTGGCTTCATTGAGGTAGGTTTCTTTGAGAGGATTCACCATCTCTTCAAACTTCTTCAAGCAGCAAACTCACAACGCTGTCAATTAAATCCCGCTACTCAACAATGTAATCTTTGCAAATATTCACAACAATACCACGAGCGATCTCTTCTCACCTCCCAATAACACCATGCAACAATCTTTCCACACAATGTTTTATATCATATAGAATTTTGCAACCCTTTATGTGAGGTACAATGAGAGGCTCCTCCACGCTACTCAAGATTGTAATCCTTGAAATAATGCTCCAACTATCCAGTGATAAAAAACAGGTTGAATATCAACGATCTAATCATGTTAAAACGATTCAAATTCAATTTCATCTCATAGTTAAAACTATTGGTCTCACCTGTAAAATGAGCCTCGTCCATAGACATGTTCCTCAATGAAAACAACAATCAGACACGGGGATTGAGACACACCACAACACTCTCATTTGTGGCTCACAATGAGACGCACCACAAACAATCTCAGGATGCAGGGATTGAGACACAACACAACACTCTTCACGACGTGCTATCTCCTGGCCAAGGAAAACAACGTGACGTGGTATAGCCTCCATAGTGAATGCATTCACATTCAATGTGGATTCAAGTATTTGCGCATTCAACAACCTTCGCTCAGAAAAACGATTCCATGATAGACAATTATGGATACCAACAGTGACTCTCGGATCTGACCTCCAGGTGCAAGACGCTCTGACTTCACAATGGTCTGGTGTGGGTTCCTCACTCAAGATCTGTTCACCTCTAATAATATCCCAACGTTGCTCTGATACCAACTAAGAAAAACAACTCATAACATTACCGAGACGAGGGAAGCAAAGATGAGTTTATTCCAAATTCATGAATGAGAAGATACAAAAATATATATAATGGATAATCAGTTTGAACCGGTTTAAGATGGTTGGAAGCGGTTGGAGCTAAACCGCAACTACACAATTAATATAACTCTCCATTAATCTAATTGGAATCACCATGAATATAAAGCATAGGCTTGTAGATAGGATAATTACCCTTTTTCATTGATGTCAAAGGGGGAGATAAAGAACAGATGCATGGAAACAAAGAGAGAGAACAGATGCATAAAGAGAGGGGAGAGCAATGGTCAAAGGGGGAGTATGAGTGTTACCATGCCATCAATCTTTCCATCAATTCCAATGGGGGATATTGTTGAAATATTGGTTGTCATTTATGTCAAACCTTGACAAAGTTTGGTAGCCCCAAAGGTATGGTTATGGAACCCATAGTTAATCAAGGAAAAAGGTCATAAAGGATGGTGTGCATGAAAGTAACTCACTCATGAATGGATATTCCCTGTCATGTCGTTTCTAGTGATAGGTGGTATGCCACATGGTTCCTCATGGTTGAGGAGTTATGGCCTTGTGAATTTAGAATCCCCAAAGAATGGTCAAGAAGCCCCTAGTTGGTTACAAGTCTTTAGTGAAAGGGTAAAGTAGTTGTAACCAGAAAGTATAGAATTCCCTAAGATTAAGGAGAGAGGTTACTTGGAAAAATTATAAATACACCTCAAGGAGTCATTCATAAGTATATTCACTCTCTTATTCTATTGAATATCTTCTAGTGACCTAGTGATCCATTTGGCAAGTTTGCAACGACAAAATCCAAGGTAGAGAAAAGTGAGAAGTGCACGAGTTTTGGGGTTGCAGTGGAGAGAAAAATTTTCTGAGGAAACACTGGTTTGGTTGAACCTCACGGGTTAGAGTACTAGTATCTCACGAAGCATCCTCGAGGGTTGCACAGTGCCTATGACACGAGGCCCGTGTGACATCATGTCTTAGTCCCACGAGAATAAGACAGATTTGGGGGAAATGTTTGTACCGAGTCCCTGAGGTCGGAGAAAAGATACATGTTATCACTATTGTGTATCAGGTCAGCTACATAGGTATAGGTATGATTATGTGCTTGTTTTGTATATGTATGGTTGAGGTATATAATTTATATATGGTGGCATATGAATGAGGCACATGCTTTGGTTCTTTGAGGAACTTCATTGATGGTGTGGTACAAATCTATGCTATGGTATATAGTACAAGTTCTATACATGATTGATGCTCTAGTACATGATATATGATTTGATACATTATTAGATACTCATCATTGATGTTATGGTATCTACATTTGGAATATATTATGGTACATGATTTATGCATGTTATACTACATATGTTGGTATACAATTGATGGATGATATGGTATAGGTTTTGGCATAGCTCATGTTGATGATCAGTTATAGGTTAATGGTACAATGACAGTGACAAGTTGGATACATTGATAGGTTGATGTGACAAATTACAAGTATGTGACAGTGGCAGTGTTAATGGAAGAGACAATAACAATGATTGTGGTAGTGAAAATTTGGTCTACATTTATATTTTAGGGCGGAAAGACGGGAAAGGAAACGGGGTTGTAGCCTCCTTCCAGTTGGTTCCGGAGAACTCAGTGAGTTGGACCTTCCTTCAGGTTGGAGCCTAAGAATCAGGGGGTTGTAGCCTGTAAATAAGGGGTTGTAGGCTCCTTCCAGTTGTAGCTCGAGAATTGGAAAGTTGGTGCTTCCAATTAATGTATTATTTTGATATATAAGAAAAAAAAATTGTGGTTTTCTCCCATTTGGGTTTCCACGTAAATTATGGTGTACTTTGTTTCTACGGATGTCTATTATGATTTGTTGATTTATACTTCTCATGATATATTGATGATATTCTACTCATGATGTTAATGATTACATATTGTGGATAAAAGTGATAATAAAGTGCTCATATTGATTTAACCCCCCTCATTATCCCAAGACTCTCATTCCCTGTAGTTTGTCCCACCTCAGGAAGTGTGCCCCTTCTATGCTCAACAGTCCTTCAACTGCCCCACTTCCCTTACGAGGCTTCAATAACAAGATTGAAAGGAAGTCTCAGAGCTATGTAGTTGCATCCTGGCACATAGGGAATACAATTCCCAACAATACTCTCACCTAGAGAGAGTTCTCATGGGCCTGAGAACCAACTTCTTCCAATGCACATGGGCCTGACAACCTACTTCTTCTGCTCAAAATTACCCAGGTCTGCTAGTTACAAACAACTCCAAATATTCCCAAGTATAATTATTTCTAATGGATGAAAAGTGTACGCATGGCAAGAGTGGACGATAGGATAATGAGAGAATGATGAAAAAATGTACTAAATCCCCTAAATATATTTGCATGTTCCCAACTTGACACTTGTCATGTTGGGAAATACATGGTCCCCCACATGGTGATACGTTCCCCACACTTAGGAAATTAGGATAAATAAATATCCCATACTTTATACTTTAGGAAATATTATTATAATATTTCATTGGCTTAAGCCCCCTTGGTTTAGCCCCTCTTCCTAGACCCTTAGCCCCCTTTCCCTTCTAGTGGAGTTATATCCTCCCATACTCTTTTCATCTGGTTGGTTTGCAACAATGATGTATTTTTATTAATATTCGAGTGTGATTACATATTACAATGATAGGCTCGATGGCCCTTTTAGCATGTGGCTCTCTATCCTAATAACCACACAGGAACTCTAGCCTCAAAATACATATACAAAGGCCCTCTACCCCAAAATATCATGGCTCACCAGCCTATATGTACATTACAATTGGGGTTCATCCTAGGTATTACAAATTGGCCTAGGCCCTTGTAGTTCATAATCCCCCCTACTCTTTTCTACCATTCGACTGACCTTCGAGTTTCGTATACCGATTATCCTACCTTCTCACCAACATATCTCTTTTTTCACTAACCTTACTCCTAGTGGTTTTCCTCCATCCCACTATTGATGCTCCACTCCTAGTTGGCCACCTTATTTTGTTGAATTCCCATTCTTGGTCGAACTCCCCACACCATCAACACTCCCATATCTCACTAGTGTTATGTCTCCACATGTTAGTTCTTCCTTGGGGTTGTTTCTTTTCTCACAAGTGTGTTACCCAGGAAATAATCACCTTTAAATGGCACACCATGTGTCCTAGTAGAACGTACTACTCTTTAATGTGACTCACCCTCCACATGGATTCCATGCATGCCCACCCAACCCAACACATTACCAAAATACCCACCTATAGAAATAATCATTGATAAACTTATGAAAGAGAAGAAATACTAATAGGTTTTAAAGAAAAATAGAAGCAAACTATGAAACAAATACACAGTACTCAAGAGATCATACATTGGAAACCCTTAATCGAGAAAAACAACAAATTTAGGGTCATGCCTATTTATTATTGTATCAAAAAATAGTTCAAAATATAATATATAGGTATTTCGTAGCTTCATTCAACCCTAATACACTAAGTTTTATAGGAAATAATTCCTACTGACTAGGATTAGGTAATTTACAGAATGGACAGAAGACAAACTACTCAACTTTCCATATTCAATTATAATGTCAAAAAAAAAGGCAACGGATAGAGGAAAGGACCTTTGACTAGCCATCTAGCCCCTTTTGTCATCTCTTGCATTTTTCCAAAGAAAGTCTTGAATGATCCAAGCTTCTCTTGAAATATGCACACAAGTGAAAACAAACCTTCCTCAAACCATTTAAAACAATAAATATCAATGACAATATGACAAAAGGAACTTTTAACTAACTAATCTTAACTAACATCAAGTGGTTAATTCCTCCTTAAATCATGAAATTGACAATCAATCATTAAGTAAATTGCACCAGAATTTGGGGGAGTAGAAGAAGAGAGATCTACATATGTTAATCAAAATGTGAAGCAATAGTTATGTCACCAGACTCTAGACTCCTCCATATTGAACCACTTATTGACTTCTACTCCACGACTCCTTGACATATGTGAATGGGAAAATCAAGGATTTAGATCCCAATTCTTAGCAACATAGTTACTCTTAGAAACAGGGGTTTCTATAGAAGAGGTTGGTCATAAAAAAATATCCAGGGAAAAAATCTCTAAGGGAAATTCTCCAACATAAAGGTGCTAGAAAGATAAGTTCAATGCCTCCTCTACAACATCTGAACTCAATTTGTATCAATAAGAGTTGGTTAAGTTCATTGGTAATGTGAATTAGAGTTTCATATGTCTCTAAATATATCTTCAGACTCTTTTAGGACAACATAGTCTTCAGTATTTGATACTTTATCCTTAGTTTCCTCTTCCATATGCGCTGAAAATATGTGGCACCCTTTCATGAAGCTTCTTTTCAACTACAAGGTTGAAACGTATGTGAAAATTACTTCCCTTGGAATACCCTGAACTATCCTTAGGTTCCCTTCCTCATCCAAGCAATTAAATTCCTTGTTGTAACAATCTAGGACAACATGATGCATGTCCAACCAATTCATACCAATTAGAAAATCATATGAGCCCAAAGGTATGATATTCAAATATTCCCTAGTGCTTAGTCCATTCATGTCCATTGGACATTCCTTAAACATCTCATGAATTCTTCTTTTAGCTACTGTAGCTAGCTAAACCAACCAAGATTTTCCAATCTTGCTTCTTGGAAAATGAGATCTTTCCACCATCTTAGGATCTAGATAACTATGACTAGCTCTTGAATCAATTAAAATCGTGATGCATTGGTTATCGATCTTACCCTCCACTTCAATCATATGAGACTAAAACTCATATTTCTTGTTATCTAGGGCTGTATAGATCCTTGGTACGCTTCTTCCCACTTCCTCAATTGTATCAACTTGATGCACATAGTGAAAAATCTTCACTTTTTCACATCTATGAGGGAAATTTTTGTACATGTGATATCCCTCACAACCCCAACATCTAATAGGTTGTTGCCTTGGTCTTTTTCCCATTGTTTCTATCATTTTGGGTTCCTTGGAAGCTGGTTGTCCTTGAGAATCATTTCTAAATAATTGTGGCTTGGTCCCCTTCTTCCTCTACTCCATCTTGCATTTTTTCTTGTCTTCCCAAGCCTTTTGGAAATTTGGTCTTCCTCTATTATGATCATAGAGGAATTTATCTCTCCTTATGGTTTCCTACATTATCTTGCGATCATCTATCATTGAATATTGATGGCATGCCACTCATGTACCTTTGAATCTTTACCCGTTCATCCTTGATGAAGTTAACATATTTCAAAAACTCTAAGAATCTCCTTTCATACTCATCCATGGTCATACTCCCAAGCTTGATTTTGAATAACTCCTTCATATTTCTATCATAATAACGCTTGGTTAAGTACTTATTTTGAAAATACATTTTTAACTCCTTCCAAGTAACCTTCTTCTCATCAATGTGTTTCACTTGTACAAATTGGTCCCACCACATTGATGTTTTTCCCTTCAGCTAGTAAATGGAAATTCTTCCTTATGCCTGTGAGGAATAATTATGTAACTGAAAATACTTCCTCATTCCCAATAGCCTAGTCTCCACATCCTCATCCTTCTTATGCTCACCATCAAAGGTAGGAGGTTTGATCTTATTCATTTCTCCTTGTAGCTCATCTACCCCAAATCTCCTCTTATGCTTTATGAAAAGATATAAACTTGGATTGTTGTGTGTTATTCTAACTGACTGTCTTGGTGATTGATGATGGTGTCTACCAGGACCTTCAAATTCTCTTCTTCTAGCATGAGATCTATGACTCCTTGACTTGCTTGATTATGTCTCCTTATCCATTTTCTTCTCTATTCTATCCAAGCTCTGCAACAACTTGATGTTGAAGACATCTTGTTGCTCATTGTCTTTCATAAGCCTCACATTATCATCTTTATAACTATGAAAATATTTGTGCAAACTCTTGATGGTATCCCCCAAGTTCATTCTCTCCTCCTTTCCTTCTCTATGCCCATTAGATTTTTTCCCTTCATTACCCATGCTAACACACAACCCTTTGACTTCATCTTCATGGATGTAGTTTATATGTGCCTCTTCCATTCCTATGGTCCTTGTGATGATATTTTTATGATCTATTTTCTCATAACTCTGCAAAATGTGCAGGAAATAGGATTTGTTATACTATAATAATTTAACAAATCTATCAATTTACGCACCATTCTACCCTTTAAATACACTAGAATTAGTATTTCTGATTTCTTTTGAATTTGACTAGCCAACTCACATTTCTAGGTGATTATATGGACTCCTTTGTCCAATACCTTTCCAATGAATTCTTTCTTGCTCAATTCTAAGTCTTGAGTAGAAAGTTATGGCCATTTATTCAATACCCATTTACCTCTTATGTACACCCTTCAACCAAGGGCACTTTTTAGTTATGTTAATGCATCTTTGCACCAATACCTTTGGAATTTTGGCAGGATCTCAATTGTTTTCCTTCATGACCATATTTTAGACAATATTTCCAAGTTTCATCTTCATCTGAGCTCCAGGTTGCTAGATACAATATGTTGAAGTTTTAGGTCAATTTATCATTTTAGCCCCAAACGTTGCAAGCTCCTTCTATGTTCTCATGTGCACTTTTAGGTACCCAAAATTTCAATTTAACTCCATGGATGTATTCTATGGCTCAAAATAATTTTTTATACTACTCCTATGCCCAATCCGACCTCTGAGCAGAAAGTTATGGCCTTTGGAGTAATCGGTACCCAAAATTTTACCTTGCATTATTTAGACTGTAAATCTCTCATACAGGCTTCGATTGACGAACAATTTAGATCCTTGCAAAGATCTCTTTGAGATATTTTAATTAAGTTGAAAATATTGTATTTTCTGCCTACAACACTTCTAGTCTCAAAAGTTAGAAATCCTAAAAACATTGTTTAGGGCCTAAAACATTCCCTGCAAGATTAGGCCCTGGAAAACACTGTAATTTTCTAACAATTTTCATTGATTTTGAGATATTTGGTTAAATTCCGTTGAATGGGGCATGGAATACTATTTCACCTTCCACCCATATAATGATTCCATGTCATATCCTCTCCCACTTGGACTATCCCCTTTAGACTTCACCACCTTCCCTTACTTCCTTTTATCTTTCCTCTACCTCGACTAGTTCACACATTACTTTATTTTTCAAGCCCCACAACCCTTGGTTGCCTACGTGGTGCGTTTTCATTGGGTTATGGAGATGGGTGGGCCCCATCCCACACATATTCTCCATGTTCACTCTAACTTTCACACCGATTAGATCTAACGATGGAAATTTGGGAATCAATCAATGGTATATATCATGATCGACGATCGTCGTTGTATCACACCCCCCCTTGGACCTACCGACCGTTAAAAAGGGGGGGGGTCCATAATAAAATACTAATGGTTTCTTCCTGGTGATTTTTTTTATTCTAGTGTATTTCTCCCCCTGGTGGTTTACAAAACCACCAGGGGAACCCCCCGCATCAAGGTTCCGCAGGAAGGAAGGTACCCCACCACCATGGCTCCATGTCGTCTACCACCTTAAAAATATGCCACATGTTTCCATTGTGTACCTTCCACCATGGTAATACACATCACCCTTCTGCTACATCATATAACACATGGCCTCCATGTCATGTTGACGTCGCCGTATAGAAAAATTCCCAAATTTTTCCAATTTTGCCAAATTTTGAATTTTCTTACTTTTTCCAAAAATGACCAATTTCATAATTCTTCCCTTGTCCCCCATTAGAGATCTATGATTAATATCAATACGACCAATTTCATCCTTCTAAACATCATTTCGACCTCTGCACAATAATTTCGACCTTTTTGTGTCAAAATTTCCATGAATTACTCTATCCAAATTGGGGCTTTTCCCAATTTATCCCAACTACGTCCAAAATCCACCCTGGATGCATTATAATTCTAAAAATTCACCCAATTACAAGCCCTAAAATGCCCAATTAGAGATTGAAATTGAATATATTTAACTCTTGGGCTCAATTCTTTCAAATTACCCCTGAAATTTTCCAAATTCACTGCAATAATTTCCTCAAATATGTTGCAAACATCCTTTAAAAATTAAATCTTTGTAATTTTTATCTTTGGTGCTCTATTATCTTGGCCCATCCAGGATTAGTGTTGAAACTTGGCTCTCATACCACATTGTAGCATCTCGAGCCCCAAACTAGGCTATGCCACGTAAAATTTTGACTCTTTGATACCATTTAATTACTTAATACTCTGCATATGGACGTAAATGCATTTCTAACAACATATAAACTTAAGCAAGGACAATTTTAAGGATGGAAATTTATCTCAAAATGTAGAAACCTTGGTGAATCTTACTAGTCTTTAATATGCAAACTATAAAATGTTGGCGATATTTTTGTAAAAATATTCAAATTTATAAGGATTTTATATAGCTTCTATAAAATTTGGGATATTTTTAAGGTAAGATAATTTTATTCTATAGAATTTGGGCTAATAAATTTTAGAAAAGCGAATCTGTTTTTTGGAAAAAACATGGAAAATTAGCCCATGAGCGAAATTTAGCCCCTAAAATCATCCCTAAACTTAAGTATAATAAAAACATAAATACACATAACAAAAATAGACAAATAAGCACACAGTAATTAAAAAAACACGTAATAGACACTTATCTTTTGAAAATAAGTCACCAACTGCATCCAAACCTCAGGCGTTCCTCCTAGCCGTAGACTTTGGTGCTCATAAATCTCAGCAGCAAGTCACCCCCAAGTCGGGGATAGAAACTCTATCAGGGAAGGATTCCTAAACCAGACTAAGGTCCAAAAAACAACAAAAATCCTCAAACTACGGTGCCAACTCCAACAACCATCCTATAACCTCACATTCCCCACAACCTATCCCACCCCATGAAGTGTGCCCCTTCTCTTCTCTACAGTCCTTAGACTACCCCACTTCCCTTCTGAGGCTTCAAAAATAGGCCATACAGGAAGCCTCAAAGATCTTTAGTTGTATCCTATCACATATGTAATACAATTCCCAACAGTTCTCTCACCTAGAGAGATTTCTCACGGGCCTGAAACCCCACTTCTTCCACACAAAATTACCCAGGTCTACTGGTTACAAACAACTCCAAAGCTTCCCAAGTACATGTATGGCTGATGGATGTATAGTTTACATATGGAAAGAGTGGATGATAGAATAATGAGAGAGTGATGAAAAAATGTACTAAATCCCCCAAATATATTTGCATGTTCCCAACTTGACACTTGTCATGTTGGGAACTACATGGCGCCCCCACATGGTGATACGTTCCCAACACTTAGGAAATTAGGAAAATTAAATATACCATACTTTAGACTTTAGGAAATATTATTATAATATTTCCTTGGCTTAGGCCCTCTTGCTAGACCCTTAGCCCCCTTTCCCTTCTAGTGGAGTTCTACCCCCCCATACTCTTTTTTTATGGTTGTTTTGCATCAATGATGTATTTTTATTAATAACCGAGTGTGATTGCATATTATAATGATAGGCTCGTTGGTCGTTTTATCATCTAGCTCTCCAACCTAATAACCACATAGGAACTCTAGCCTCAAAATACATATACAAAGGCACTTTGAACCAAAATATCATGTCCCACCAGCCTATATGTACATTACAATTGGGGTTCAGCCTAGGGGTATTACTCCTTGGCCTAGGCCCCTATAGGTCATACTCCCCCCTACTCCTTGCTACCATTCGATCGACCTTTGAGTTTCACATACTGATTATCCTACCTTCCCACCAACACATCTCTTTTTGCACTGACCTTACTCCTAATGGTTTTCCTCCCTCCCACTATTGGTGCTCCACTCCTAGTTGACCTCCCTATGTTGTTGACTTACCACTCTTGGCTGACCTCCCCACACCATCGACATTCCCACCTCTCACTAGTATTATGCCTCCACATGTCAGTTCTTCCTTGGGGTTGCTTCCTTTCTCACTAGTGTGCTACCCAAGAAATCATCACCTTTACATGGGCCACCATGTGTCCTAATAGAACCTACTACTCTTTAATGTGACTCACCCTCCACATGTCTTCCATGCATTCCCACCCAACTTTACCAAAACACCCACCTATAGAAATAACCATTGATAAACATATGAAAGAGAATAAATGCTAATAGTTTTTTAAGAAAAATAGAAGTAAACTATGAAACACATACACATTACTCAAGAGATCATACATTGGAAACCCTTAATTGAGAAAACTAAAAAAATTAGAGTCATGCCGCTTACTTATTGTATTAACAAATAGTTCACAATCATATATATATATGTATTTCATAGCATCATTCAAACCTAATCCACTGAGTGTTATAAGAAATAATTCCTAGTGACTAGGATTAGGTCATTGACATAGTGGACATAAGACAAACTACTCAACTTTACAGATTTAATTATAATGTCAAAAAAATAGCAATGGATAGAGGAAAGGACCTTTGACTATCCATCTAGCCCCTTTTTTTGTCTCTCACATTTTTCCAAAGAAAGTCTGGAATGCTCCAAGCTTCTCTTGAAATCTGCACACAAGAGAAAAACAACCTTCCTCAAATCATTTAAAACAATAAATATCAATGATAATATGACAAAAAGAACTTGTAACTAACTAATCTTAACTAACATCAAGTGGTTAATTCCTCCTTAAATCATGAAATTGACAATCAATCATTAAGTAAATTGCACCATAATTTGGGGGAGGGAAAGAAGATAGATATACATATATTAATCAAAATGTGAAGCAATAGTTACAATAATGTACTTGACTTTCTACTGGAACCTTTGTCACTAGACTCTAGACTTCTCCAACCTGAACCACTTATTGAATTCTACTCCACTTCAGAACTCCTCGACATATGTGAATCAGAAAATCAAGGATTTATATCCCAATTCTTAACAAGATAGTTACTCTTAGAAACATGGGTTTTTGTAGAAGAGGTTGGTCATAAAACAATCGAGGGAAAAAATCTCTAAGGGAAATTCTCCAACATAAAGGTGCTATAAAGGTAAGTGCAATGCCTCTTCTACAACATCTGAACTCAATTTGTATCATTAAAATTTGTTTAAGTTCATTGGTAATGGGAATTAGAGTTTCATATGTGGAAAAATCACATAAACCCTACTTAGGAGTGTGTAATTAATGCACATTTATTATTTTTTACTCTTTTTAGGATATACCCACGCCATTCCTTAAGGGGAAGACTAGGAACCCACATATTGTATGAGAGAAAGGTGTGAGTGAGAGGTAAAAATATAAATAGTCATATGTTTTATGTGAGGCAATAATTTAGTGGATATGTTGGACAACTGTCGGATTTAAGGTATGTTTCCTTTCCACCTCTCATTTTCATATGAAATTTTATGATTGGCTCTAGAATAAAAAGGTAAGCAATATATCATGTTTCCTTCCATTGGTTTATATCTGACCGATGAGGGGATTTTCTTATTTGTTGGGGAACTTATCTTTAACAAAATTGGTGACTCCACTAGGGAAGAACTTTGATTTATTTCCTAGTTTTTTAGGAGTTTTTCTTGCTCTTTTTCGTCCTTAAAAGTCTCTATAGACTTTGTGTTGTGTGAATTTTATTTCTTAGTGCATGCGAGTTGCTTCCATCTAGATCTGGGTAATCATTTTTCCGATTTTCCTCAATTTCCGTTGCACTTGTGACTATCTCCAATAATAGTTATAACTAACTGTGATTTGTCCTTATACAACTCGCAACCAAGCCCTCTAGCCACTTGTTGCTCAAAAGTAACCAATGGCCAAGCCTGCCTAGCTACAACCAAGTCATGTAGGTGAGAATTTGTGATTTTCTCAACTTGTTGCCTATTGAATTTAGTATCTTCTGGATTTAAAAGGTGGTTGGTCATCAGTAACTAGCTTGTGCATCTTAGGTTTTGCATTCTTTTGGTTGATTCAAATCGTGATTGGGTTAAAAGGGTTCACATTGCATTTTTATATAATTTAGAGATTTCCATTATTTTTCTTGTTTGAATTATGACCAGATAAAAAATGAATTGCATCTCATATCCTATAACATGTGTTTTTCATTACTTATTTCATTTTAATCGAAAGTGAAGCTTAGAAGAATTGCATCTCATAATCATTTTTTGTAGGCATTTGTGATTTCTTGTGAAAGTTTCAAAGTGAGAATTGGTTGGTTGAGATCTGAAAATTTCTTGATAGATTTGTTTTGGTAATTTTAGTGAAGAGTGATTAATATATGGTTGTTCCAAATTGTGAAAAAGAACCTCTTTCCCCCTTCCATAGACATAATTCATCAAAATGAAATGAAATTGCTTTATTTTTCATTTTTTGGTACCTTGCTTAATTATTTGGATTGAAAGAGTTAAGAACATTACCAAGTCCACTCCATACCCTTGAGTAAACAATAAACCTAAAAACAAGCACTAAATTAAAAATAACTAGACATTTTTTTTTAACAAACACACATTAGTTGTTGGATTACTGAGAGAGGGGGTGAATCAGTAATATCGTAATTATAATCATTTTTCTTCAATTGTTATATCAATGTAGAATTATTATCCAATAATGAGCAGTAAGAAATAAACAATCACATGCATAAACAATACACCAGTGTTTTACGTTGAAACCCAAATCAGGAGAAAACCACAGAATGCATTTTCTTATATGTCTTGAAGAATTACATTCATTGGAAGCACCAACTTCCTTTCTTTTCTAGCTGCAACTGGAAGGAGGATCCAACCCACTAGTTTATCAGGCTACAACCTGAGGGAAGCTCCAACTCCCCAATTCTCTGGCTACAACCAGAAGGAGGCTACAACCCCCTATGTTCTTCGGCTACAACCGGAAGGTGGCTACATCCACTTGTCCTTGCCCCGTCCTGCCACCCTGAAGTAGAAGTAGAATGATGGAACCACTGTCACACTATCACTGTGAGATATACCATTGTAAATCTGTACCAATAAATCTAAACCATGCATCAACCTGTACCTCAACCTGTAATCAACCTCTACCATAAACAAGTGCATCAACCATGCACCAACCTATACCAAACAACCTATAATCAACTTGTACCATAGAAAAGTGCATCCAACCATGTACCAAGTATGTACCAATCATGTGTCAACTACTCATCAACCAACATCATCAACTATACACCTCATGTATGTGCCAACTCATCAACTACTTGTCTCAACCATGTACTCAACATGTAACTCAACCAAAATCCCTCATCAATTTTATCATCCAAATATGATTTGTAGCTCTGTAATAGACCTTTTTTATATTATCACATTCCTGCAAACCTTCCTTAACTTTAACAACAAGAGACTAGCATTTTCATCAAACTTTTCTTTAGTCTCACATGCCTAGTTTTGGATTAGTCAACAACCCTAACTTGAAGTAATCATAACTTTGTACCCATAATGTATAAAGATATGAAACTAATATACAATGTTATTCAGTGTGTTTTGTGCAATTCCTCCAAGTTTCACTACTTGGAACCTCTCAGAAAAGGAGTTGTAGCAAAAATGGCATACCTTGTTGAATCCTGGCTTATTCTAGAGAGCGACCTTGTAGAGCGTGCCCCACGTGAAATATTTGTTGAATTGATATGAAACTATTACACAACATACTACATACTGTACCCTAACCAAAACATTTGGTCTCGCTTAATTTGGATCTGTTATGAAGAAGTTACGACGTGTTTACCCGAAACACCTGTTTTGACTAGTTTCAGGACTAGCCACAAACCCTATTTTCCACAGAGTGTAACTCCCAAAATACAACGACCCACATGATTGATTTTTTACCATAGACACTTGGATATGTTTTCTCAATGGAATATCAATTTCACGGTCTAAATCATTATATAAAAAAAATTATAGCGAAAATGGTGAGATGACCTGCAAATAACATAACTTAGAAAGCATCATCAAAAGAATTTATCCTTCCTTGCATTTTGGCCTTCTTTTCTTCACCTTCACTTAGAATTCCGGTTTAGATATCCTTGGTTACCTCATACACCTATAGATATTCAATATGCTCAAGAGTGTGTTAAATGAGAGAGCCTTGCCTCTTATTTATACTCTCCAAGTAGCTTCCTTAAAAACATCTTCTAGGTCACTTGGTCGACTTTCCTTATTTTAGGGTTAACCCACTTCTAATTTCTCCATTAAAATTATTGTTGAAATTATTTATTTTGTATTCAATTTGAATTATAATACACTCATCACTTCACTTTATTATTTATCCTTTTAAAATCTCTTAATCCACTTTGACTACTTTGACCTTTTGGGGCTTCTAGATGACATATGAGGGTCCTCCAACTTTGTAAGGCCGTAACTCTCAAACCGTGAGGAATTATGTGATGTTCCACATACCACCAGAAATGGCATGACATGTAATATCGATATAGAATAGTATTATTTGAAAATATATCATAACTCATACCATTACCCATCAAACAAACTTGGGTCCATTACCCAAACCTGGGGTCTCCAACTTCTCATGGCCATAACTCTCTAACCGTGAGGAGTTACATTACGTTCCACATACCACCGGAAATGGCATGAAAAGCACTATCCATCTAGGATATTTTCCCTGAAAAATTCACTATCCTTCATCTCATTATTCCACAATTAATCATGGGTTCTGTTACTCCGCAAAGCATCTTCCCATGAGGGATTTCACCATAAGGGGACCACTTTGGAGTTCATCCATATTTACTTCTTATTAACCATGACAAAAAAATAATGAGTCATATTTACATCAGATAACATTGGGTCCATTACCCAAACCTTTGTTCTACAGGGCTTTCTTCAAGGGTTGACATCAATGACAACCAACCTTAATCAACAATCTCCCCCTTTGGCATTGATGGAAACACTTTGATGTAATAACGAAATCATATCACTCATACTCCCCCTGGAACCATGCCTCTGTCCTCTACATCTGATAAATCTTCTCCCCCCAGAACCATGCCTCTATCCTCTGCATCTGATAAATATCTCCCCCTTTTTCATCAATGGCAAAGGTATCTTTCCATCCGAGGTTGCTCCCCCTGACTGAATTGTCCTCTTATGGTGCTTCCTCGTGTACATCTAAGACATATAACATAAGCATTCAAAAATCATTCAAAAAGCATTCATTTTGGAGTATAAATAACTCTAATTCTTTGGTGAAGATATTCAAAGGCTGCAAGATACCAGATATATAAAATATGCAGAACAGAAATGAAATGCTAGAAATGACAGAATAACAGTAAAATATCTAGCATAATCTTCACAATACACAGAAATGATATACAAAATAGCAACAGAAATAGCACTTTGATTCAGATAGCAATGTTCACAGGCCTCTTCGAGGGGGCAACCTCCAGTCGAGCAGCGCTCTGTTACAATAATATCCAAGCTAGGGTTTTCATACACTCGACTCTTATTTATACTAAATATGTATATTAAGAGAAGCATCTAGAGGAAGATCCTTCTAGAAGCAGAAGCTTCTATTAGGTCTTCTTACATCCGCCTTATTCTATTTTATTGAAAGGTCTTATAATATTGACCTTTATTACATCTGAATACATTGATCTACCTATGTG